>NCQT01071287.1:4593-18438 GCA_002740465.1 Stenocereus thurberi
TGTTATGAATAAAATAACCATCAAAGATAGTATTATCCTTACGCTTTTTGTAATTGTTTACCATTCTAACTTTTCCTTGCTTCTCTTCTACATGATTTCTTACCATAAAAGCGGAGCTGGTGCGAGGACTCTTACTATTTCTGATTAACCTTTTGTTTGACTCGAATAATAGTGTCAAGATTTAAGGAAGTGATTTTTGCAAAGATTTTATCTTTATCCCAAAATTTTAAGAGGACTGTCAAAGTAGAATTCTTTGCTTAATTCCCCTTGTTGTTTAGCAATATGGTCTTTAATGGATAACCCAAGTGGTGAACTTGTTAGTGTTATCTTACGTTGCGCATATATTACCTTTTCACAACATTTGTTGCGTGTAAACTCAATCTTCTCTTAAGTGTAAGCTTTATTTAATTTATCAATGGGAACTAAGTGACCATTTATTGTGAATCTTATTTAGTTTATGGCCTGTGTACATAGAGAATATAGCCTATGGAATTATTTCCAATAATCATATCATGAAATGATTGATCAGTAGCCCATAGAACTGATATAATGCATTGAACTCCTCCTTTTTCAATAGATAACCCTTCTATGGCTTCGTGGTGACTCATTATGCTATGATCAACTATCCTTACTTGTCAAGAATTTTTGGATTTTTTCCACATAGATTCTGGAAATAACGGTCTTTTTTCAAAATAGACTGAATAACCATTATCGATGTAGGCACATAATTCATATCGATTATATCCTTTTAAGCACAAATTTATTAGGATATAGATGCTCTTAGGATTTGTATTGATGATTTCATAGCATATTTTCATAGTCATATTTTTGACTAATTCATTCTCATGGGTTGGTTCACTAATAGTTTTTGTTTTGTATCGAATGACTTTTCTATCTGAACTCATACTTCAATCTGCACTTTGTCTTGTGGGTTCAAAACTCATTTAATTGGTTATACTAATTGTATTATCTTTTGTAAGCTCTTCTATAGTAGTTGAAGATCATTCTCCTCATTATGATCTTACACTCATGCTTCTTCATAATTGGGCTTGAATGGTAATTTTACCCTTCTCATTAATTTTTATTACATTTTTCTTATTAATTTTTGCAAGATTGGCAAAGCTAGATATCCAAAACCTATTGATTTTTATTTGCTGTAGATTAGATTTTATCCTTTGAATTTTCTGCTTTAGCGTATGACTTTAAAATTTTTCTATCTCTATCATTATTATATTGGTCTTTGGATCTATAGTATTATCTAACTTATAGATTATTTTACAAAATATTCTTGATGAGTATCCTCCTATTTTCATGTCCATCCCAACTATTTTTGTCTTAAGGAATCAAAAGTTTTAATAAATTCATCTTTTAGACCTATAAAATATCCAGATTGACAATTGAGTCCTATTTACCCATTACGAAAATTGGTCTTAATCCTCGTAATAATTTGATTATTAAATTCAGCATGCCTGATATCACAAAGCAAAGTATGAAGATTAATATCTTTGCCATAATGCTGTAAAGGAGTAATTTGCACTTGGATACTTCCAACATAGATATGCCTATGCTTTCTATCTTTGTTATGCTTAAGGATATTTTTCTAATTAATGAGATTAACTTTGCCCACATCATACTCACATTCTTTTATTTCTAGATCTCCTTTCATCATTTCACATACGTACTTACTCTTTGATAGAAAGATAAATTTATTTTTACAGATCATGTCTTTCTGAATTATGGGAAGAGTTCAATCTCTTTTGACTTCTTTGTTCTAATTATCCATAGTAAATTCTTTCCTTAAAGATCATCAAGACTAATTGAAATACTTTCTATCATATGGCTGGTTTCTTTATAATCACTTTTTTATATTCATCTTCTAGTATAATTCTACAATTTCCTCATTGTTTTTCAGGGTTAGATTTAGTGCTTCTACCTTGCTAACCTCAAAATAATTGAGACTATCCAATATTTCTATAAGCTTGTTATTTTTCCTATTTTCTATCATATGACTGGTTTCTTCATAATACTTTCTTTATGTTCATCTTCTAGTACAATTTTTCAGGGTTAGATTTAGTGCTTCTTCCTTGCTAAGCTCAAAATAATAGACTATCAAATGTTTCTATAAGCTTGTTATTTTTCCTATTTTCTATCATATGATTGGTTTCTTCATAATCACTTTCTTCATATTCATCTTCTAGTACAATTTCTGCAATTCCCTCATTTGTTTTTTAGGGTTAGGTCTAGTGCTTCTTCCTTGCTAAGCTCAAAATAATCGAGACTTTCCATTATTTCTATAAGCTTGTTATTTTTCTATTTTTGCATTCATTTGCATAAAATGTCGTACTTTTCCACATGCCGAACACTTACAGTTGTTTTTTTTAGCAAGACAATAAGCGGATTTTACAAAAGAATCTTCATTTTTTAGGGCTAGGTTTGTTATAATATTTTCTTTTAGGGTTCTCTCCTTTGCTTGTTAAGAATTTTTTCCTAATAAAATTTTCTTTTTCTTCTTCTCTTAGGTTCCATTCCCTAACGGTGAGGATTATCACAGTAGACTAGAAATTATTTCTTCATTTTCTTTTATTTTTGGAGATCAAGACATAGATCATTAACCCATTTTCTAAAATAAGAGATTCTTGTATCAAGTGCATCGATGACATCTACTTATTCAAGCCATGTAATGTACCTTTCATTGATTATGCAATTGATTGGATATGGTAATTTGTCATAAACATACCAATATTGGTTTTATTGTGCCTAATTTTGTAATGGTATTGATAAATTCATCAATATAATTCTCGAGATATCTCATATCTCATATCTCATAACTCTATATTATTAATCTTTCTTTGCCATTTTTTATCTTTTTTTTCGAAATTAAGTTTAGCCCCGATAAATTCAATTTCAATTTCTTTACATAAAATTTTGAGCATTACAACTGGTTTTTCCAGTAATTCTTAACGCATTTTTACCTTCCTCATTTAGTGAATCATACCAGTTAGTTATAATACCAAAAAAACTATACTCTAATATAATTCAAGAAATTTCCTACAGTCTGTATGGTATTTAAATTCAAGACTCTATTCATTTATCTTTTCTAAAGCTCAAATATTTCTTCCCTATTACGAGCTTCATCAATGTTAAAGATGTACTCTATTTAGCTAATTGGGGTTAGACCAATCTCTTCAAGGGTAGTGGTTTTCCTTGGGATAAGCCCAAAGTAAAAACTGGTTGTACGTCCTGCTAGAATGTATATAGGTTTCATAAAATAAGTATTTCTTCTAACAGGTTCACCAAATTCTTCACATTTGGGAACAACATTGTTAACCAGGTTGCACTTGATTTCATCTATTTTGAGTTCTTCTCCAATCTCATTGATTTCATCACCGAATAACATTTTATCATTTTTTTTTTATCTAGTTCCTCCTAATTTCTTGTAAAGGAACAACGTTTAAGATCCTCTAGTTTAATTAGGTTCATCTCCTAGTATATTTCTTCTTCTAACTTATTTGTTTCTTCATTATCATTAGATAATACATCTTGTTTTTCAGTTATTCCATGGTTTTGTTTAGTTCTTCTGAGTTTAGTTCTTTATCAGACATATTATATAATTCCTCAAGATTACACTGCTTATACTCTATCTTCTTCTTCTTTCTCTACCTTTTCAAATGATTTTTCGGTTGATTTTTCTCCTACTTCTTTTTTGAGTTTTTGTATCATACAAAGGAAATGAATCTTTGTTTGTTAGTTTTTGGAAATAATATTTATGCTAAAATGGAGTACTAATACTTAAATAAGATGTTTTACTGTGTCTGATCTCGTTAATTAAACAAAGACAGTTTACAGCCGATTACTTCTTGATCTCCTTAACTTTAGTCTTAATTTTTGATAATTCGACTTTTAATTTTAAAACCATATTAGTTATATAGTTTAATTGCGATGCTATTGAAATAGTTCCTTCTAGTGAGTGCACAATATGTGAATAATTAGGAGCAAGGCAAATAAATGATGATTGAAGCATTGAATACAGTTAATTAGCTTAATTAACTATTAATTATCTTAATTATTTTTGGTCATATGATTCTGGTAACATATTAAAGAAGGCTTCGAGTGATATGGGAAGATTATTACATGCACAAAATTAAAAATTTTTAAAGTAAGTTTTGAAAAGTTTTGAGAACTATATAAAAAGTTCAATAATGACTTATCCGCTAGTAAGTTATTGCACAATAGCTCAATGGTTCAGAAAAATTCAATTTCAAAGTTGTGGGCTTAGAAAATTCATGCACTAGAGTTCGATGATCTAGGAGGTAAATAATTCGAAATTTGTTCCAAACTAGCTTAAGAAACTAATGAAAAAGTCCAGGGTAGGTGAAAGATGCCATAACCTACAAGCAATACTCAATGGAGTCATCAGCCAAGTTTGTCGTCTCCTCATCCCGATCATCATTATCATCATGAGAAGAAGTCGCATCACGAGGTGCCATATAGGACCCCGTGTGTTGATTCTTGAACAAACAACATAGTTTGTTCGTCTTGCTTTTCTCATTCTTTCTTTCTCGGTCTCAAGCCGTTTTTTCCTGAGCTAACTCATTTTAAGTGCAACTTCTTCGTCAGCCCACTAATGGTTGAATTGTCCAGTGAGCCTCGCTATCACATCTTCTGTAGTATTTTTCTACAGCTTTTTCTCAAGCATTCTCAGCTGCCTAACAAGCACTCTAATTGAATGTCATCGCCAATTTACATACATCATAGTTGTTGATAGAGGAGGGTAAGTTGAAACTGATAGGCAGGAATGCCTCTTCATCACAACCCCTTTAGCATCATGTATATGCGACCCTTTCTATTGAGGTTTCCTTGAAGCCACATCTCATGTTCTGAAAGCGGAGGGTTGTAGGAGATGTCATCTATGACAATTGAAAGTTCCTGTACTCTTCCCCCCTCTTCATGTGCTCCTCCTACAAATGAACACAGAAAAATAAGGACATCAGTGGTCGATTTTGGTGTGAAGATCAAACAATAGGAAGACGTAATATAAGTAAAAATAACTTTTATCATATGTTGAACTGGATCTTACCGTTATTATCACCGACATCTTACACAACCAATTATCCTGCTTATCCTTTGGCTTGTGCTAGTGGTATCCTTGTACAACTCATTGGTAGTGGGCTCCCTTTCAAGTGTGACTGCCTACATAGAATGCAAAGACAATGCATTATTAATATTATTTAGATAAGCACCATTACAAAAAGATTGAAACGATTACCATGCATTTATGCTACTCAAGCATTGGGGATGGTCCACCTTCTGTGCACGAAGGGACCTAGACCATCAGGATAGCTGTGGAAGTTTTTCTTGTTCTATGCACTCAATTACTAAAAATTAGGGCTCTCCCAATACTTTTTAAGGAGTTTATAATTGTCTAGGGGAACAAAGTCAAGTGAATGACACACATAGGAAAATATGTTCTTCAATTGTTTTANACATTTAACTTCAAAAATTCTCCTCACTTGCCGATCAAGCCCGAAGAGCCAATAGAAGTCTTTCTGTGAAAACAATCAGATTAGAGCAAATGTGGGTTATTGAAGAATTCATTTATGCCCTAATACCCCCTATGCAGTTAATTTTGGATTTTTTTAAAAAAATTTTGATAGGTACAAAATTCTTAATTACATTTATAAAAAATATTAACATTGAATTCATTGAACCGCAGATCTCATTGCTCCATTAACACTTTCCACCAAGTATTTCACAATGAAAGATTCTTTGCCAAATCTCACCTAATCCCTATTCCTAACTTCAACATTACCAAGCAATACAATGATATCTCATAAATAAATTTTAAGGGACAAACAAAGGAGAGAGCCCTAGTTAAAGTACCAACCGTTCATAAGTAGGCATTATTTTTTGATATGTTTGAAGGCCTTGTGCCAAAAGAAGTTCAACTCCTAAGTGGAAGAAAATAAAGCATCCACAGTAAATTTTCAAAATGAGAAAAATACCCCAAAATAGCTGTTTCGAATAATAAGTTCAAATTTCGCAACTATCCCAACTAGAATTTTTAAAATGAGAGAAATAAAGCAGGTTATTTGAAAAAGAAGACTGAATGGTTGATCCCTTCCCCTATAGAACAGAAGCTTTCTTCAGCCATTTAGACTCTTCCTCAATCGTACAATGCAAAAAGTTCAAGCTCGTTTTGTTTGCCTAACTCACCAATAATAATACATAAAAGCCAGAGCACAAGTAGCACATCCTAAAGAGCAAGTCCATAATATTCACTGCCATGTCTTTTAAAGTTAATCCCAAGTCCAAACATGATCTCGAAAAGCAAACTAAAAGCATAATGAAAAAATGACCCCAAAATCAAAAAGCACATACATCACATAAATAAGATAAATCGACATCATAGCAAGTTGATCACCCTTAACCTTAGTTCCTATAATGAAACCACCATCATCCCTTATGAAAAATAAATCCCATATGACATCAAACATTAAGATGAATAGAAAAGAAGGATACAAGATCACCTTCCCCAATTCTTACGGTCACCCATAGAAACTTCTAGGTAGTCCACTAATAAGAACTAGAATGCACATAGAAGAACAACCCCTGAATCCACACCTAGCAACTACCAAACTGTGACCAAGCATTTATTTTATTTAAATAAGTAGTTATAAGGAGTAGTGGTTATCCAAGCAATCTAGACTTCATAGCTGAGCAATCTTAGACCTAGAATTAGGTTAGATTTATGCAATGTATTCCCACTGAGTAAATAGACAAGCACTCTAGGTAACTATTGTCCAAAACACTTGTAACAGATGTAAAAATAATACCTAATCATGCAATTTATACCTGCATTTTAAATTCTCCATTACCAAATTAAACACCAAGATGGAATCACAAATATGTCCAACTTCTATAAAAGCACCATTTTGAAGGTAGCATACCAAATTAGGATTCAGTTCTCTTGGACAAGACCTTTGCCATGAGCACATAAATTCCATCGAAATGGTTAATTGTCTCAAATTACTAAACTTTGATTGACTAATCCCTCTATTAGACTAATAATGATAATACCCACACGCTTGCCCACCACATCATGGAGCTCATAAAGTTTTCACAAAACCCTCGTCAAATCATCTTTGACCAACTTCTAATAGCCATGGAAGAAAATTGTTGTGTATAAAATTTGCGTAAGAAATAGGGATGTCGTCGTCGGGGATGTTGGAAGACTTACACAAGTTTTTGGCTCGGTTAAGAGAAGCATTTTTGGTTCGATCAACTAGTTTAAATTACTCTAGA
Source organism: Stenocereus thurberi (assembly GCA_002740465.1). Lineage (NCBI taxonomy): Eukaryota > Viridiplantae > Streptophyta > Magnoliopsida > Caryophyllales > Cactaceae > Stenocereus > Stenocereus thurberi. The sequence goes on from NCQT01071287.1 coordinate 11,896, forward strand.
ATGCAACCTTACATTAACTAGGCTACCAAGGAAAAAGCAGTTTAGCACAAATAAATGAATTTAATGTAATCTATCTATCATCAAGTAAGGAATCAAATAGTTAACAGTTTAGCACATCAATGGTGATTAAAGGGGCACAACATGGCTTATGGCTCGATATGGCCACTACAACTTCCCAAATTATCCTTAAGAGATCACCCAAGAAGAAAATCTATCCTAAAACTAATACCTACTTAATCTAGTAAAGAGCAATAAAAAGAAGGATAGATAAAATTACCCACAAACCCATTTTAAATTGATGTTGGTTTTTGCTTGATCAATGTTCATTCATTCACCAATCAATCACCACAAAGGAATAATCATCTCTAATTTATCTTCCATTGATGGCACTTGAAGCTTGAAATGCCAAATCCATATTAACACCAATGAAAAAAAGGATTGGGAAGTGGATTTTAAAAGGATGGATGATTAGGGTTTTGGGAAATAGATTATATATGCAAATCATTTACGATTGCACCATTGGTCTCCCCTTAACCCATTGTTTATCAAAACTTATGATTTGAGGTTGCAATTGATTTAATAAAAATAGAGGATTGATGGGAATATAAGAGAAAAGGTGAAATTAGATGCTAATGAGAGAAGAGTATCAAGGTAATTTTACAATTGAAAAAAAGATTAACTTTTTTTGCTAAAGATTAAGAGTCTATAAAGGTACTCTAGAGAGTAAAAGGATACTTAAAAGATAAACATCAAAAAATAATCATTAACCCCCTTTTCATTAGCTTAAATGCTCTTTAGATACTCGTAGCTCCATACAGTGGCAAGGTCCCACTGTGCCGCTTTACTGTTTCTTCATTCCATGGAGTTTACTTAGCTTGGCATGATCTGGACTGTACTGGCATGTTTAGCTCATTTTTGGCACGTTCTCTTCTCTTAAGCTTGAAAGTGAGCAAATGATATTTAGTGCTTCTTCATATTCGATCTATGAAAGTATGAAACACTAATTAATTACTAATTCAAGGGATATTTATGAGTTAAATCAAGTGTTAAGGGCATGAAAAAGATATTGGTTAGAGACCGAACAAATATCCCACACTTAGATTTTAATTGTTCTCGATAAAATAAGAAGAAAGTGTCTTTTTATGGGTGTAATAATTACATTTAGCATATGCGAAAAGCTCCTTAAACCCCTTGGTCCCCCAAGTAGATGAGCATGGGCTTGTGATGGTTTATAGAAGATATACCCACAAAATATTTGAAGAGGAAAAAGAAAAAAGAACCAAAAAATAAAAAACCATTTTGGTTTTTCACAAATTTTCACGAAGCAACATCCATGAGGTATCAATGCACTTCTTAAGTCTGCAACTCACCCTAATGACAAAGATATACATAGCATGTGCATAGGGTACATAATAAAGATCCTCAGTCATCCTAAGTGACAATCATGTAATTGCACGAGCCCTTTTTAATGATGAACAAGTGATGGTAGCTCGCTTTAGGATATGTGAAGCTCTCCTCTAATATATTGAAAAATGGTAAGGCTTTGCTCATGCTCAATCCAAAAGATGTAATCTACTATAAGTTTTACCTAGCTCTCATTCTCTACCACTAGAATGCAAATGTAAGTTGATGATCAAGAGGATTTTCATTAGATGTAATAAGGCTCAGGTTAAGGGTTTGGAAAGGGACTAATGCTTTGGAAAATAAGGAGATAATTAACCAAAACTAAGGAGTTACCACACCTCCTACCATTAGTTACTATCGCTCATCTAAATACATGAAGCACCCCCCTAAATATGAAGCAATGACTTTAAGTGAGCTAAACATAAGGTGAAACTTTCATGCCTAAACTTTTTATTCCAATTTTTCTCTTTTTTCCTTTTTAAAATTTTTATTGGTGGCAAAGATACTTTATATGGGAATTTGTGCACTCGGTTAACTTCTTCTCAAGTCACAAAGAGCTCAAGACATCCTTCACTCATTATTCTTTAATTGGCTTATGTTAACATGCCACAAAATAACTTCAGCCACCATAATGCCTTAACCCTTATTCAACATGATATCATTTATCTTAGCGTGGCTATGAACATTGTCTTTAGCCAAGGGTCGAAAGAGTGGCTCACAAAGAATGGTGACAATTAAGGCTCAACGGGTTAACAAGGGATTTAGTTATGCATATATGGAGGTTTTTTGGCTAATGTAGCTTCATAATCACACAAAACATGTCTCTTTCATCTCACCATACATGCAAATGCAATATATAGTTTCAAAGAGAAGTAGGACAAATATTAGAGGATGGCAACTTTAGATGGGCCTCTTATGAAAGAAAGCAGATGACTACGAGTAATGAAGTAGTCCAATTAGACTCAAAACCTCAAGGGCTTACTTGTTATGCTTACGCTCATCTATTGGCTCAAAACAATGCATAAGTTAACCATAAATTTGGACATAAAACCTATAACATACACCCTAATTACATACCATCGGGATCCAAGTGATAAGGGATCATCATTGACCAAAATTGCACATCCACCCCCCAAACAAGTCATTATTTACTTGAAAAATTAAAAATGTTATTGAGTTCATGAAACATTTTTATCTCTTTTTTTCTTTTATAAAAATTTTAGAGGAACAACCTCCTTAACCACACTTAGAATGCACAATGTCCTCATTGTGGGAATATGGCCTCTAAAAAGGAAAAAGAAAAAGACAACAAGAGGTAGGTACAAAGGAGAAAAAGAAAAATATTTTGAGAAGGTGAATGGCATGGAATCTTCAAGCATGGATGCATATGTATAATGCAAATGTAATAAATATCCTAAATGTAATTGTATATATTGCTTATGCTTCTAGGAGCCCATTACTGATGCAGACAAATTTCTCAATCTGTGAGAAGTAAATCTCATACAAGCAACACAAATCCCTTATCATATGGCCAATCACAACCAAATTTCACCTCAAGTGGCCCTATCATCATACTAACACCTTAGCATAAGAGAGCAATGGCTGAGAGGAGAGTAGATGTACACAAGAAAACAACCTACCCTACATGACATATCCCTGCATCCAATATCCGTATGAAGTTGCCCCTTATACAAGTAAATATGCTATGAAGAGTAAAGGAGGCGAGGGAGATACAACTTATAATTATTGGGCTTAGAAGGTGGCCAAAAGTGTGGAGGAAATAGAGAGAATGAAGACAAGCTCCCATGATCTCCCATGAAAGAGTGATGCCTCACTTCAAGTTATAGGATGGCCTACGCTTATCGTTAAATAAGCTGATTAGTCCTTCCTTATCCTCTAATTCCTGCGCCTCTCTAATATCTCTCTCTTCTTCTCACCTCAGTCTAACTAACTCCCTTTCCTCTTGGTGATCGACAAATCCCCTAGAGTAGGTGACTCCCTCATCAATAGATTTCATATGCCTAGCTATGCAATGTATACCATATCTCATACCATTATAATCGAATTGTATGCCTGTCTTCTCTACTTGAAGGTTAAAAAACGATTAGAGGAAGGAACTATCAAATGGGGTATGAGTCGATGAAGAGGAACCACCCATTTTAAATGTAGGTGATTATTAGAAGTGAGGTTGTTGTGTTGGTTATTCTCTCTTTTGCATTTCATTTCCTTCATTACCCTCATCATCTTTATGAGTACCTTCTTCCTCCTTCTCATCATCTTCATTACCTTCATCACTCACTTGGCTTATTGCCTCTTCATTATGCACTGGCCTTTCATGAGGCCAATTCTCCTTATTGGCTAGTGTTCTGCGCCTCACATTAGGGAAGGTGAAAAATGATCTGTTTACAGTGGGGGGATTTGTAGGGCTACCCTTTGTATCAATAATGCTTATCTGACCTAAAGTAGTATGGTTAAGAATCCACCTAAGAAATTGGGCTTAAGTGATCCAAACTTCCTTTGTACTCCAATTCTTAGGCTATGGCGGTAATAATGCCCCCAACACTAATGACATTCCAATAGGTCATTTTGGCCACTTCTACAAGGTAGCAGATGATGAAGGCCTCCGTATTCACAAGTTTCACATTTAAGGCACAACCAATGATAAATAACTCTACCTTTCTACAGACATTTTGGCTATCATGATGCCTGAAAATAACGTTTGTCATTAAACATTGTAGGTAACGAATGTTAATATTGCAAATATTAATGGTCTTTGCTTGCCTAGAATAGAACACGCGAGGCCTACCCTACCTGTCACGATATGTCTTACGTGCAAAACATCTGATGCTCAACCAAGTAGGGTAGGGTTTCCATCTAAAAGGCACATCTCTCAAAGCATCAGTATGAATCGCGAGGTGAAGAAGTTCATTGAACTCCATCAAGCTCATTTTGTGATCTACGTTAAACATTAAAAATGTAATCAACACCTCCTTATCCCTGTAAGAACTAGACCAATCAACCGGTAAGGACTTTAAATGTTCAATCACTAACCCATCGTAAGAGACCTTTCATCTATACATATTCAAGCTTTTCCAGATTGCCAACAATGCACCCATATTATCCCACATCCCCAAAATTCCTAGTGTATCCAAGCGCTACAATTGTTGTTCACATGTCAACCTAGAGCTTAACAATCAATTTTGGTCATCATTCCCTATTAGCAAATTGTAAGCCGTGGTCACAAGAAGCAAGGACTAAAGGATATGTATTGGATTTACCTTTGTTTTGAGGGGTTTGATTTGAGGAAAAAGAAGCATTTGCTAGCTTCTTTAGGAGAGATGACTTTGTAGGGACTTTATCCACTCTCTTTTGCCGATTCTTTGAAGGATTCAATGAGTGAATTGATGAAATTGTTCTTCTCAGGCCCAAAAATACCTCTTGAAACTTGAACGAGGTTTGAAATGGAGGTAAGGAACAAATTTTCTTTCTCTACTACATTCAACCTCAACAACAAAGGTTAGGATTTAAGAGAGAGAAAGTGGGCGAATGGGGAAAAAAGGTGATGCATTTTTTTTGAGAGTCTTGTGGGAAATGAATTTTTATGAGTGAAATTAGAGGATTTTATGAAAAAAATAAGAGATTTAGGTGAGAATTCAAGTGGCTAATGAGAAGGAATAAAGGGGTTTTCGAGTAAAATGAGGAGGAGGAACGAAGAATAGAGGAAAATGAAGAAAGAAGCAGGGCATAGACTATGTCTGGAATGGGCAGCCCATGCCATATCACTGTCCTTTTTTTTTGGTTAAAAAAAAAAAATCCTTCGAGCTAGCACAGTTGTCCCCATGGTAGAGGTAGACCGTGCCAAACCTCTGTCTTCCTATTTTTCAATGGCTTTTTCTGGCACAAGAATGCCACGTGGTTTATGTTCGGCAAATTTTGGGCCCACTCCGCATTCAGTCTTTTTTTGTTTTTCAGTCTCTTTTTCTTTCTTTTTCATGCATTTTTTGAAACATCTTCTCTCTCTCTCTCTTTTGTGGCCTTTTCACATTTTAAGCACATACACACAACTCACACATATTCACAAATACGCACATATGTGCATGAACATTGGATCTTTACTTCTAAACTTAGCAAAGCTTGAGGAGCACATATGTTCTTTAAAAAGCCTATGCTTCTTTATTTTGAATGTGTGACCTTTAATGGGATCCTTAATCTTTATAGCTCTTTAGGGAAATATCCTCATTATAATAAAAAGACTGATTCACCTAAACATTAGTTTTCCATGAGATTGGTGAAGTCCAATGTCATACAGAAGCATTGTTGGCCCAGGTGAGAACTCCTTTTTATGAATACATTTGTCATTGAAAAGTTTGGATCTCTCTTTGCTCAACCTAGTGTTTTCATAAGCCTCTCATCTAATATGCTAAATTTCATTCAAGCTCAATTTTCTCTCTTCACTGGTACCATTCAAGTCATAATTGAGGGTCCTCATTGTCCACCAAGCTCAATACTCATGCTCAATGAGTAAATGACAAGGGCAATCATAGACTACCCTATAAGGCGACATGCTTTGGGAAGTCTTAAAAGTCGTCCTGTAGGGCACAAAGCATTAATCAATTTCTTATCCCAGTCCTTCCTATTTTTAGCGCTGATCTCCTTTGAGATTTGCTTGATTTGTCTATTAGACACTTCTACTTGATTGTTTGTTTGAGGATGGTAAGGGATGACAAGTTGGTGGGTGATGGAATGTTTTCAACAAAGCATAAAAGGACCTATTATCAAAAATGGTTCCCTTGATCACTTATAATGTCACTTATAATGACATGAAGCATCCCATAATGGGAAAATATTTTTTTTAGTAGGAATCTAATGATCACTCTAGTTTCACTTGTCTTTGGGGACTTGCCTTAACCTACTTGGAGACATAATCAACATGTACTAGAATATACTCATTCCGAAACAAGTTAGGAAATGATACCGTAAAATCAATCATGCACACATTAAATATATTAATCATAATGATGGGAGTGAGGGGCATCATGTCCTTCCTACTAAATTTGCCCAATTGTGACAACGCATACAACATTCATGAGATTCATAACCATCTTTAAATAAGGTTAGTCAATAGAAACCACATTAAGG
>NCQT01071287.1:38874-55918 GCA_002740465.1 Stenocereus thurberi
ACTGGACCAAAGAGCCTTTGAAGAAAGATAAGCAAGCTAATTATGATCAAAACAAAATATCTATTTCAATTCTCATATTTCTGCAGAAATAAAATAAAAATGAACAAAAATCCTGAAATAAACAATTATTATGAGCTACAAAATAGATATTCTAAGGGCACAAAATATATGAATTTTTGGTCTACTAAATACGTGACACCTATATTTTGCTCATTCTTGAGTAAAATAGAACTTAATCTTGACAAGAAAAAAATAGAAAATGAAAAACATTAACTCACTTTCGTAGGAATTATAGTTGCATTTACTATGCAGTAAGCATTTTAAATCCCTAGGTTCCCCGTAGCGGATGACTATAGTTTTGTGAAGATTTGTAAAAGGTATACCCCTAAAATCTTAAAAAAGAAAAAGAGAACACAAAAGGAAAATAGAAAATCCTTTGGAATTTTACAAAGCAATATAGTCAACCAAAAGTATTACCCATGTAACCTAAGTATTAAATTACATACTAGTATTGTACGTATCAAGATTCTTGGTCCATAGGTAACATCCACCCACTAACTTTTCACCCCACAACCCATCGAAATAATGTATCCAATGTAGTGTGTGGTGTGCAAGTGTAAAATCACCCAAGGAGCTAGGCTAACCAACATTTGACTCGACTCCACTTGACATTACACAAACTACTTTATTGACTCAGGATATGGGAAGCAAGCTTTTCCAATACTAGTATTACCTCAAAGGATAGCATCTAATAGCATGTGCTTCAAATGGATGCTTGTCATTCCTGACTTTATGACTCTTATTTTCTTTTTTTTTGGATTTATTTTCTTTTTTTTTGAACGCAAATTGAAAGCGAACGAAAGCAACTATACAAAGACAAGTGGGAGAATCAACCATGGAAGTCTAAGATCCGAAGACAATGATGTCATACAGAGTACGGATTGGGCTCATAGTTATACTAGAATGATAAGGTTATAACTAGTGTCTCACTTAGGGCTAAGTTTTTATCATGTACATTCTACCTAAATACAACCTAATACTAAGGTCCAAGAGGTGAAGCCAGTCGAGATAGTACATTCCCTAAAATAAAGTAAAACAAAATAAAAAAAATCTCTTTGGTATTTTTGATATTTTAAAGTAATAATTAAACAAATTTGTAAAGTCCCTCAGTAACCCCATACTTAAAAAATGCGATGCCCCTATTGCATGCAAAAGTATAAGAATGAAAAGCACAAAATCAAAAAAAAAAACCAAAGAAAAGAAAACAAAAGACAATATATAAGCAAAATAAGGTTTAAGGAACAATATTACCAGGTTGAATGTTTGATGCATCCAAGCTAGTCTTCACATCTTCAGTTTCTATATTGTGGTCCATAAAGCATGAAACACTATACTTCTCTCTCCTTTGCAGGTAGCTCCAGAGGTGGCTTTAACCTTAGTCCATTCATGTTGAAATACGTATCTCTCGTGGGTAGCTATTGTAATGGTTCGGATTCATATAAGATGTATAGGAATCTAAATCCGATCTAAATCTGACCCTATCGAATAAGATTTTAAATCAGATTTGGATCGGCTTCAGATCGGAAAAAATTTGAATATAATCGAATATAATTCTATTATATATTTTCATTCAACATTTGCATAATTTTTTATTTCCAACCTTGTGTTTTATTCACTTGTGAATGCAATGTTAAACACCTCTTTAATGTCGAATATCTTTCATATCAAACCTCTTAATATGTTAGTAAAAAGGTGTTAGAAAAAGAAAATGTGAATTTAATTTAGAGGAAAAGGGATAGACAACAGTGCAACAGTTGAAAAGAAAGGGAGAAAATACAACTTTGATTGACAAAAAAGAGGGATTGAGAAGAAGAACGAGAGGTAAGAGAAAATTAGTTTTTGGTTTAATAAGATAAGGAAAAATTAGTTAACAAAAAAGAGTATATTGCACATAGAGTGCAAACCTTATGCAGGTTTTTTTTAGGGCAAAGTTTTCTATCTTTAAAAAAGATGAAATTATTAAAAAAGCCATCAGATCAGATGGACCCACCTCCAAATTCAATCAGATTGGAGTCGAATTCGAAATATTTTTAATCGAATTCAAATCGGATAATTTTTTATCATATTTGAATTGAATAATTTTACCTCGAATCGAATTTGTATCGAATTCAAACTGTATAGCCATCCCTACTCGTGGGACCCTTTATCTCTATAGCATCCTGTGAAAAAATATAAAAAATAATGAAAGGACCAACCCCAGAAGATCTCAACATGCTTAGAAAAAGGTGTAGTATGGAGTTATAAAGCAACATCTTCTAACCTAGGAAGAAATCTTTCATGTGAAGAAATCTTTCATGTGAATGTCATGGAACAATTTTGCTCTGTCCTTATGCATCTATAGTTCTCATAGGCCTCAGGACTAGTTTCTTCCAACTCATGGAACTATAACTTCTCCACCCCAACTGCCCCTAAATCAAGGTTAATCTTAATAGCCCACATAGCCTGATGCTCAAGTTCTAACTTTAGAAGGGGACATGCCTAAAGGGGTCTTAAATGCCATTATAAGCCCAGAGAGAATCAATAAGCCTATGTACCCAATCCTTATGGTTTCGATTCACAGTTTTTTCCAATATGTTTTTAACCTACCTATGTAATAGTCCAACCCTAAATTATATTTATTCATTTCATTAATCCATGTGATTAATTTCATCACATTTAAATCATCATTTCCTTTGTTATTCAATTGGAAAAATCTAAATGGGCCCTCATTTTGCAATTCGGGTTTCTGTTTTTGTCAAATCATCGACATTAGGCCTTGATATTTATGAATTAAGCATTTTAATTATTTTTATGACAATCACAAATATTTTGAAAGAAATTGAAAAAAAAAATTTTTTTAAATTTTGCGAACGCGCTCGGTTTCCGTTCTTTTCCAAACCCGAGCCCGTTTAAGGGCGAGTTCGGTCCACCAAGACTTGCCCCTCTTTATTTAGCTAATTACCCTTAATTAGACCCTAATTATGCTTAGAAAAAAGTAGCTTTTGATGAGTGAATTTTAGACATGTATTTATTTTGCCTAAGGATCATTTTCACCAAGCAAATTCAAGTGACCTTATCTCTCCTACTCTCTCCTCCCTCTCTCTCTAACCCACAGCCAGCAGCCCCTTCCTCCTCCCAGCCACCTTTCAACCACCAAACAACCACCAAACATCCACCACTTATCACCCCAACCACCCCTCTCACTCCCATAAGTATCAAGCATCATTCTTCCCTCTTTTTCAAGCACAAAGTGAGTAATTCCTTCACCTCTTATGATGATTTTGTTTTTGATTCTTGATCTTGTTGGTTTTTGCTTCTTATTTTGGTTGTTTTAGTGATGTATTATATTGTTTTTATTGAATTAAGACTCATCTTGATGATAGATCATGGTGGAGTTGAAGTTGGATGATGCTAGGGTTAGGGTTTCACCTTAGTCATGCAAGCTTTATGTTCAAGTATTGGTTATTGATTGTTTTATCCTTGATTTTGCTTATCTCTTAATATATTGAAGTTTATTATGGATTTTATGGTGTTTTGAAAAGATAAGGGTGAGTTCAAGTTGACCCAAAGTTAGGGTTTTATCCATGAATGCATGGTTTGGACCAAACTTGTGTTAAACTTGAGGTATGTGTATATGTGCCTAGAAAATGAGCTTTGTTGGATATAAATATGAAGTGAAATTGAGTGTGGTGTTTTTGTATGATTTTGGGATGTACCAAAATGTGCTTACATGCTCTTAAGAAAGAGTTTAAGTTGAGGACTGGTGTGAAAAGTGAGAGAACAGCCTCAATCAGTGAGGCTGGAATTTTCAGAAAAACAGGACAGATTTTAAAATAAAACTGGTAATGATTGGCCTAGCCAAAAATTATAATTTCTGGTGAGTAGATTGGTGAGTGTGTTAGCTTTAAAATGGCTCTTGTATCGCATTAATCCGAGGTCTGTGGAGTAAGTTATGGTCATTTTACCGAACCTGTGCAGGATGGGCTCAAAACTGACATATTGATTTTCTAGCCCCATTTTAGGAACCCTATCATGGGAATCATGTTTCGTCTCCTTAATGAAAGTTTTAGAAGACTTCCTAAGCTATTTATATTGGGGTCTTATGTCTCATTTTGAGGTCAGGAGTATAAGTTGTGGATTATTCATTCCATACCCTCTTTATAAGCCCTTATACTCTAAACTTGCTACTGTGCCTTACCTCACATTTCTATGGTTTATATTGTCATCATTTTGGTTTAATCTTTGAACTGGTTTGTAAATGTCCTTCATAAGCCAGTTTTATTTAAAGTTATCCATTATAAGAACAAGATCATTTCTAACCTCATGTTCCTCTAATGACCTTTTGAACAGAATCAAGGCCTAAGATTTCATTTTCCTCACTTTAGTGCATCTTATTCCTTTGTGAACTAGCATCTAAAACTTTCAGGTACGTTCATTGCCTGTATAGTAATTAGTACATATTTATCGAAATCATAATATTTTGGTAAGTACATCAATGAATCATTTTAATAAGTGCTTTATCACATAATTAGTGACCTCATCAGTTATCAGTTATAGGGCATTGCCCTCCAGTTTCCCGCGCGGCTTCAAGCTAGGTTTCTCGATCGGCTTGGCAGGTGTACACCTATTCACATATCGTAACGGTTACTCAAGGGTGCACTAACAGATAATAATTGGCAATACAATTTTATATGCATCTCATTCCCTGTTTTATTAAAATGAATTGCAAGCGGGCCCAAATAACTTTTTCAGTGAATTTTTATCATTGCAGGGATGTATGTACTGAGCTTTGGCTCACAGTTCGAAATATTTTTATGTTTTGTTTTAGAAAAATGTTCAGTGAACCGCCCTCAGGCTGGCAGGGAGGCCGAAGGTGATAAATGAGATGGGATCTTCCATGTGACTGGCGGTGTGGGGGAGCTAAGATGCTATCGTAGCACATTGTAATGTATTTTGGAGTTTCAACTATATATATTCGAACTGAATTATGTGTTTTGGTGCTACAACTGTATTTTTGGATCAAGTTATGTATGTTGGTGCAATCCTTGGGATGTAGATCCATTTCTGTATATAAGTAAATGGTTTGAGTGCTTATGGTGGTGAGTGCCCTTTTTAGGGTAAACCTTGGTTTTATGGTTAAGTTTTAATGTAATTAAGGAAAGCCTTCTCCTTTTTGGGACGGCGGTAATGCCCCGTCCATTGGGTTATTATTCTTAATTGGTGAGCTTAAGCAAGTGAATGCAATTAATGTATCATGTATATTTGGGGCGTTACAAGCTATTTGACTTCTACCTAGGCACAAGTCTACAGATGATAGGCAGTGGCCAAAGGATGAATGACCGAGTACTTTTTCCATAATGCATCGCAACAATGATTGTCAAAATGAGTACCCTATCTACTAATAATAGCCCTAGGCAGACATATAATATTTTATGTAAGGAAGTTAACAATGACTGCAGCATTAGTTATCCTTGGTGGTAAACTTTGACCCACTTATACACATAGTCCATAGCCATGAGAATATACTTGTTCCCAAAAGAAGATGCAAGTGGTCGCATAAAATCAATCCCCCAAACATCAAAAGATCACAATAATAAATATCGAGTTAAAAGGCATCATGTCTTTTTTATTGATTTTCCCTAATTATTGACACCTAGAGCAATTCTTACAGTAAAAGTGGGCATCTTTGAACAAGTTAGGCCAGTACAAACCACATTTTGAAGGACTTTGGTAGCTATTTTCTTCCTACTAGAACGCCCCCACAGGCTTGGTCTTGATAGAAAGAAAGAATACTTTTAATCTCATTGTTGGGGATATACCTCCTAAAAATCTTATTAGAGTAACATTTGAACAAATATGGGTCACCCCAAATGGAAAAATTCATGAGATAAAATAATTATTCATTATTATGCTCACTCTAATCTAGAAGAATATCACTAGTTACTAGGTAATTGACAATGTCAGTATAGTATGGTTCAGATTGAACCATAAGTAGTTGCTTATTAGAGAAGCACATGGAAATGAGGGACTCATTCCTTTTTTCCACAATGATCATTGATAGGTGGTTAGTAACCAGGTTCAAATAACCTTTTCTATCTAAGATCTCATAATCAAACTCTTGTAAAAGCATAATGCATCTAAGCAACCTTGATTTTGCATCCTTCTTGAGAAGAGATGATTCAGTGTAGCATGGTTAGTGTTGGCAACTACATTAGTGCCAACTAAGTAGGGTCGAAATTTTTCAAAATCAAACACAACTGCTAAACCTCTTTTTAATCATAGTGTAGTTCAAGCAGGACTCATTCAAAGTATAACTTGTATAATTATGACATAAGGTTTTCACTTTACACGTTGTCGTATGACAACCGCTATCACATAGTTAAAAGCATCACGCATCAGCTCATGGAGCTCTCCCTAGATGGGAGGCTATTGTATATATGCAGAAGTTAGGGCTTCCTTTAGCCTATTCAATGCCTTTAAATACTCCTCAAAGAAGTGAAAAGGAGCATCTTTGGCTAAAAGGTTGGTCAAGGGCTTAGCAATTTTACTAAAATCCCATATGAATCACATGTATTATCTTACATGCCTTAAAAATAAAACTAATATGTTTCATAGAAGAAGGAGGGTCAAGATTAGCAATTAAATCAATTTTAGCTTTATCAAAATCCCATTATATTGAATTACATACCATAAAACAATTCCTTTATGATCCATGGAGGAATAACCTTTGGATAAAGAAAGGTTTTGCTCTTGAAGAAAATTTCCAAATAGATGAGGAAGAACAACAACCCACAAAAAAGTAGCGCTTGAAAGACAAATCCCTAAATAGGATCACGACTCCAAGCCAAGATCAACCTTTAAGTGAATCAATTTTTTGTGGAATTTGTTAGAGAAACCAAGAATCAACAATAATCAAAGAGATATGTCTAGTATGAAGGTTAAGCCACCACCTAAACTATTCAATACAACATTCAATCTTATAAAGTCTAAGCACAAAAGATTGAAATAAATGATGGACTCACATTCACCACTCTTGAAGAGAGAGGTAAAGAAAAATGAGATTTTTATAGAGAGATAAATAAGTAATAAGCATCTAATTCAATGATCAAAATCTTCTAAATCTAAAAGTATTACAAGGAATCAAGCCATTAAATAGTAGGGTGCTCTCCTCTCCAGGCTTTTGCTAACCAATAGAATTACAAGGAAAACAACCAATGAAATTCTAAGTTAAATGGAAAATAACTAGATAAAATGCTAAGGTAGAATTTATTGTACACATACTATCTTGGTGGTATTATCCACCATCCCAAATGGATGAACATGAGGGAGATATTTGTGCGGGAAGCTTCTTGAAGTGTCTACTAACTCACCATAACAGATTAAACCCTATATCATTCATTTTCTCACCCAATTAAGCTCTTAATTAAAACCGTGCATTTCTAAGCTAGCATTAACCCTTGTTCAGTTGAAGCTCGATATCTCACTCAATATTTGCAATCTAAAGGTGATCCACAACTTATTAGAAAATGCTACCCATCCATGTGTGAATTACCAACCATTTCCCCATTCAAAACGGAGGTAGAATTTGAACTAAAAAAATTGAACTGAAATTGGGAGAATAAAATAAGAAGTGGCTTTGAGGAATAATTACCTAAGCTTCTTATTTGTAGCTACTAATTATCTTGCCACCCAACTAAACTTATTTATACCCTCACTTAAGGATCCAAGTGGGTATAGACCTAAAAGCATCTTCCCACAATGCTCCTTTTTCTTGAGTAATGAAGGGAGCCTCATGCCTCGAACCCCTTTTGAGAAGGATTTGTCTTCAAATGCTTGGGTTTGAAAGCCATTGGTACCAATCAGGAGTAATTGATACTTCTTTTGGGTTTGCAAGTACCCTACGCTCCAAGGAACTCCACCTCTCTTGAGCATATAAGAATATCTTAAATCTCTTAGGGGACTTTTTCTAAAGGTAATTGAATGCATAAGATCTAGCAGTCATTACCTTATTGAAAATCCCAATGTATTCATTACAACTCATTTCAAAAGAGGGTGAGGGCTCATATTCAAGAGGTACATGATAATCATCATAACGCATGACACCATGAAATGCTTCATTTTAAAATCCATTTGAAGTTGATTGAACTATGGGGTGTAGGGGTGTCGCTTCCTCACTTGTATTTTGTTCAACCAAGAGTAAGGGAATCAGTGACTTGCACTTACTAGTGGTTCTCTCTACTTATATTTCACTCATGAAGAGGTTTTTCTAACATCCTTTTATTGATTTGTATTTGTAAACGTCTGTATGGTGGTAAAGGATTCAATGTAAGGCTACATAGCTGCACCCATTTTACTTGAGGGAATAAGTGTTAGCATGCCATCATAGATCACATGGTTATATATGACCAAGGTCTACCAAGTAACAAGTGAGGTGCATACATAGGGAGGACATTGTACAAAACTTTACCATTATAGGGACCAACAAAGAATGAAATGAGATTTAAAGCCTGTCAATAAGTGTCCTAGAGGTCATATTAGTACAACAACCACCATATATGATTATCTCACAAACGTTGCCCTAATGGTGCACCTTGAATTAAAAATTTGGTCCCTTTGGCTATCATAATAAAGAGCCTTTGTCTCAAGTGGTGACCTCTTAATCAATAACAATTCACGAAAATTTAGAGTGATCAAAGGGACTTTATCTCCAACCTCTTCTTCACTAGATTCTTCCTCAATGGCTCGAATCTCTTCTATCTCCCTAATGGTAAGGGTCTTTTTATTAGGAAAATTGGCTTAAAAATAGACAAAACTATGACACTTAAAACATTTCTTGCCTTCCAACCTTTTAGGTGGCTTAGTACCAATTCCCTTACCTTCATCAAGAGCTTTGACTTGTAGAGGTGGGGTTTCAATTTCAATGTCAGTAGAGGGACTTTTAGTAAGGGAGGTGTGAAAGGGTTTTCTACCCTTAGGTTGATTCTCAGCTTTGATTTCAAGATTGCACACATCATCAAAGGAAAGGTAAGGTTATAAATACACCTTTGTTGACAATGCTAGGAGATAATCCCTTAATGAACTTAATAATTTTGAGCTCGGGCTCCCATCCAAGTTGACCCTCATTTGGAATTGTTCAAACTCCTTAATACTCTCTTCCACCTTCAAATTTTCTTAGCTAAGACATGTGTTCTTAAAGTTGATCTCTTGCTTATAGAAAATGGCAGGAACCTCTTGTCCATGTACTTCTCGAACTTGAACTGTCTCTTGATCTTAGACTTGGCTTCTCTTACTCTATTCATATTGAAATATTCATACAAAAGAGAGGCATATCCTTTCATCTTGAGGATGACCAATTTAAATTACTTCTCTTCATTATACTCCTTGAGTTCAAAGATCCTCTCAAGGCTTGCACCAAATCAAGATAGTTTTTTGGGTTAAGATTGTCATTAAGTTCCGGTGTCTCTACTTTGATGTCCCTAAGGTCATCCATTTGATGTCTTCTTCTTCTAGGTCCTCTATCCTCATCATCATAATCTTCATATGGGGGATGAATAGGCATTACCAAAGCGGTTAACATCAAGCCCCAAATGGTAATGATTTCATTGCCCGGCTCCTTTTACTTGTTAAGGTCCCTTGTGAGCATTTTGACTTGCTCTTCAAGTTCAATGATGGTCTTTTCTCTCCTCCTCTCATGGGCTTGCTTAAAAGGGATGCCCATAGAATGAGAGGGATCTTCTTTGTAGGCCATGATTGGTGGTGGATGAGATTAGAAAGAGGGGTTAAATGTTCAAAACAAGGCCAGCACATGTAGAAAACGAGAGTCTAGAGGGTAGCAAGGGATGGTTGTGCCAAATTTCTTAGTGAAAATTTCGAGTGTCCGAATGTGGCACGAGCATGCTAAGGGGCATGGAAAGGTTGTGCCAAATTTATACTTTTCGAGTTTTTTTTTATAGTTTTTGAAAAGGCCTTCTTTGTGGAGTTTAGGGCTGTGTTTTAGGTTTTCTATAGCATTCTTTGTGGACTAAAGGCCTTTTTTTTGGGATAAGATGTAGCTATAGGCTATAAGGAAATGTAAGGAGCTGCAAGAAAATATAAGAAGCTGTAAAAAGTTGTTGAATTATTAAAAAGTTGTATAATATAATTTTTAGATATGTATATATAATTGTTGGTCTTTAAATGTATGAATTATAAAAAAAATTAATTCATGAAAATAAATTTTTGCGTATCACTAATGTTTATGAAACAAATTTTATAACATTAATAATCAAATTATATTTTAACGTTATTGAAAGTAATTTATTTTTCTATAATTATCATTCTAGATAATAAAAAACAATATTAAAATAACATAATAAACCTTTAAACAGGTCAATTAAATATCAATAACACAAATTCAAGCCGACAAATAAGTAGAACCAAATATGTTCTGCACTTGATGTGATTTTTTGGAATTAACATTATTTTCACCTCCATATAAGCAAAATTTAAAAAATAACAATTTTTTTCAACAAAATTGAATAGAACCCTAAAAATGAAATTGTATTTGAATTAAACATTTTGGAATTAAATTCAATCTAATGTTCAATTGTACGATAATAGCAACCAAGTTGTCATGGATATAATTATGAGTAAAATAGCTGAAATGCCTTTGTTATCGACTATTTCATGCATGATTCACGTCGAAATTCACTACAAAAAAGTCACGTTTACTAACAAAATGGTACTAACAAAAAATTGGACAGGTAAGTGCTTAGCGTATATTATCTTGAAGTAATAATTCTTAAACTTCTTTGGAACAGCACTAGTTTATTTTATTTGATATCATATTAGGAAAGGAGTAAAAGAGGTATTAAAAATCAAGCCAATTCAAAATTACCTCACTGTGCGGGAATGAAGATTTTTGCACATATCCATGCAGAGGAAGAGGTATTATAAAATTAAATTTTGCGAATTATACCTTTATCTAGTTAGCATATCTTAATTTGTGTTACACACATTATTTATGAAAAAGGCAACAAATTAGATAGGTTTCAAATGTGGTTTAAGACCCATGCTTGATGATGCTTCTGCTACGCCAAAGGTAAGTAAAATATTGTTTCGGCATTCTCATTCCTTTTTAGGTTTTTGAAGTATTTTTTCTCTCACAAACATATCTTGTGGTGTTGATGTGATCGTATGTTTACATGATATTCTTCATCTTTTGGTTATAACAACTTTATAGGAAGCAATTGAGACTGAGTTGTCTCAATTTGAGGATGAAACATGTGATCCTGCAACTTAAGATGAGATTTTAAAAAGGTTGTGAGAGAAGAAAAAATGGCTATGTAAGGACCTTCAATATGGCATCAAAGTTATTCGTTCCTATACTAAAAGATGCGCTTTAGAGGAAGAGCAAGCAGGAGCACCATGAAACTAAAGAGGAAGTACATAAGCTGAAGAAGATGATTGATAAATGCTTAGAATGCACTTCATTTGACGTCTTTTTGCTGCATTTTTTAGGAGAATTGTGTACTTTATGCTATAATCTATACTCCTTTTCCCATTTTACATTTGGGTGGGGTTCTTTTCTGTGTTTTCAAGGATTGTGGACCTTTTTGCCCTTGTTTTGACCCTAATTGAGTGTGTTTTGACTCCCCACAGATGCCCCTAAGTTACCATGCCTGTGGAGAACAAAAAAGAACCAAAGAATGCTGAGATAGAGGTGACTACAGACCCTACATGGTAATGGCCACGGTCTGTGATAAGCCTAAAACTGTTGCCTCTTCATCTTCCTTCGTCTTGTAGCTGAGGATGGCTGAGTTTGTGCATAAATAGGGTCTTTCCGACTGCAATAAGGGGAGACCACAAAAAGCTAAAGCATGCAACTCTCTTTTTTATCATTAGTTTTAGGATTTTTATAGTTTTCTTTAGAGTAATATGAGGATTTGGAGTGGAAGATTGACACTTGGAGACTTCAAGTTTAGGAAGCCATTGAAGACCAACATTGTTGCTAAGTTTTTCTTCCCTTGTATTTTCTTCTTGAACTTTTGTTTAGATGTTGAATAATTCCATTATGTGTGAGTAATTTTTTAAATCTAGGGACTTACTACCCAAAGTATTGATGTTGGATCTCTAATTTTTAATATTTATTCTTTACCCAATTGGTTTGATTGAATTCTATCCGGTGGACGAATTCTTGTTAGTTGAGTGAAGTACTAAGAGGAAAAACTCACTATTGGAACAACAATCTATAACTTAATTTGATGACTACTTGAAAGAGAGTTGTTAGTTTAGGCAATTTAGGTTTTTTTTTGAAAGAAAAGGTTGAATCTTTAGTTTAATTGCACTCCTTTGAATAATCCAAATTAGATAAAGTGCATAACTATATCCAACGATCCAACTCTTTAACAGATGAAGAAACGCCCTAGATGCTTTCAATTCGAGTGAACTTCCAAATAGTTAAATACTGGTAGTTAAGACATCCAATTGAAAATTTAATCATTTAGCCTTTTATAATAGGTTAAAACTCGATAGCTATCCTTGGATCGATATTCAAACTATACTACAATAGCCGTGCACTTACAGTAACAATCATGTTTTCGGTGCCGTTGTCGGGGATCAATTTCATGGATATTGAGTTCATCTATTTAGATTGAGTAGGTATTCTTTTTTTTTCTTTTTTTTTCTTAATCTTCGTTGGTAGTGGTTTGTGGTGAGTTTTGCAGGATCTTGCCATTTATATATGAAGTTCCTTCCCAATTCAATTTAATCCAAAAATAGAATGGACTTTTTGCTCTAGAAATAAGAAGTTGAAGTTAGAAGAACAAAGAGCCAAATCTCAAGAAGCTTCTTTGACGTTGGCAGGAAGCAGAGATGGTCAAAGAAGGATACTTCGAGATTTTGTTACCCTAGGAGTTCAGGGCATTGCCTGTAGTATCACCCGACCCAATATGGAAGCGCATAACTTCAAGCTTAAGCCGGCCCTTATCTCTATGCTGCAACAGTCCTAATTTTGAGGCACCCTACTAGAAGATCCTAACCTACACCCCTCAATATTCTTAGAGGTATGTGGCACTTTGAAGCTCAATGGTGTCTCAATCCATCCGATAAGGTTGCAACTATTTCCCTTCTTATTGAGGAACAAGGCACGAGCATGGCTCCATTCTTTGCCTTCAAATGCATCACAACATGGAATGAGCTCACCAAAGCCTTTCTTGCGAAATTCTTTCCTCCTAGCAAGATGGCAAGTTTGAGAAACCATATCACTACTTTTTCTCAAAGGAAGAATGAATGGTTATATGATTCCTAGCAGTGTTTTAAAGACCTATTGAGGCTATGTCCACATCATGGCCTTCAACAGTGGATATTAGTGCAAGCTGTCTATAACGGAGCCACCCAACTGGTAAGGTCTACTATAGACATAGCTGTGGGAGGTACACTTATGAATAAGATTGAAGATGAGGCCTATAATCTTATTGAAAAAATGATGCTAAATAAGCCAACCCAAGAGGGTTAGAGGTAATTGGAACTTGATGCTATCTCTACGCTTTCACCTAAGGTGGATGTCATGTCTCAAAAGCTGGAACGATTGAATGTTAATTCTATTGGTTCAAGTGCCCCTTCCTCATCATGTGATATTTATGGTTAGTTGACCCTTTGACTATGAATTGTCAAGCTGGGAGCCCATTTGCTCTAGATGTTAGTGAACCAATCAACTATGTCAACAATATTAATCCTAGACCAATTAATGAGCCATTCTCACTATAATCTTGGTCAGAGAAATCACCCCAGTTTCTCCTATAGGTCTAATGGCCCCCCTATACCTCAAATGAATTTTAGAGCACCCCCTAGATTTCGAAGACCTCAACAAACATATCAAAAATCCAACTTAGAAACCATGATAGAGAATACGCTTTTTGGCGCAGCAAAAATAAGATGAGTATATTAAGCAATTACCCTCTAAAGTTGATGCACTTATTACTCATAATAAGATGTTAGAAGCTCAAATTGTTCAACAAGCTACTTCTTTATCTACACCCCCGGGTAGACTTCCTAATAAGCCCGAGGCAAATCCCCATTAGCAACATAACTATGTTATCTCAAAAGATGGGGTAGAGGAGTCTACGGATATGAAGCTTGAGAAAGGTGGAGAGGTATCTAAAGCAGTACGTGAGGAGAAAAATGCTGAATTTGAGACCCTACCCTTTGGAGGGGGGAGTAATGTGGTGATACCTGAAGACTTTCCCCTAAATTGAAAGACTCAGGTAGCTTCTCTATTCCTTGTGTGGACGGTCAAATAAGGATCAATAGGGCTTTGCATGATCCTAGTGCAAGTGTTTGTCTTATAACCTATACCATTTTTTGAAGCTTGGTTTAGGAGAGTTGCAACAAACACCTACTTCGCTTCAATTTGCAGATGGTTCTATGAAATGCCCTTTAGGTTTCCTAGAGAATGTTCCGTGAAGATAGGTGATTTTACTTGATGACTTTATTGTCTTAGACATGGCCATAGATGCATATGCCCTTATTATTCTAGGGTGAACCTTCTTGGCTGCTTAGAGTTGCAAAGTTGATGTGAAGGAAGGACGTTTAACATTTGATGTAGGGAAGAATCATGTTGAATTTGTCTTGTTTGAAAATCAGAATATCTCCTCTCCTTCATCTGCTTTAGAAGAAGATATGGATTTTCATGAGATTGGCTCATTTGATGAGTGGTAGCATGTTGCGTTTGAATGTGTTACACCCAAGGGCCTTATACTAGATTATGCTAAGGTGGAGTCGAGGACGAGACTTATGCTACTAATGAGGTGTCCATGAGTGAATATTGCAGGTTTGCTCAGGTAGTGCGGTCCGTGCCTTAGGTTGATGATATCGCATATGACTTTGACCTTGGGGTCGAACTTAGAAGTGACATGTCTAATCGAGCCCACTATAAATTCATTCTGTGCACAGATTAGGTTAAATGGAGCTATTTAATGGCAAAGAAAGACCTCCACTCCAAGCTTTTGAAATCGTACGTTCTAGTGAATAATTTGGATTTCGAGGTCCACATAAAGGCAAATTGGGAGATGTTGGGGCCTCTATTGACAAGCTTGTTGTCCATTATCTTTATGATCCCAAGCCCTCCTAGAGAAAACAGTCGAGCTCCCGACCCTAAAAGAGTGCTTCTTGGAGGCAACCCAATTTGTTTTTTTATTTTCATTTCCTAGTTTTTCTTTTCTTTTATTGTATATATTGTTTTATTTTTGAAAAGGAAAAGAGGAGGGAAAAAAACAAAGAGAAAGAGCATGAAAAGGAAAGGAAAAAAAGCAAAAGCAAAAGCAAAAGAGAAGGAAACAAAATCTGAGTGAGCAAAGAAGCAATAAGAAGAGTGAAAAATTATCAGAAAAATCACAAAAAATCACAAAAAAGTACTAAGAGAGTTTTAGCCTCCATTCCAGAGCTATCCACAAACCCCTCATGGTGTCCAATCCGGTCCGTAGAGGAGCTGCTTAAAAAATTGAAGAAAACTTGGAGACAAAAGTCACCATGAACCCTCCATGGTGGACCCCACGGTCCGTGGTGAGGCTCTCCGTCTGTGGTCAAGGGTTTTCAAGACCTTTTAACCCAACATCCTTTCATCTTCCTAACTTCTTTGTCCCTTCTCTCTCTAAACTCTCTCATTCTCTCTTCTAAGACCTCCATAACCACCACCTATAAAACCTTCAATTTTTCATCATTTTTCCTCAAATTTCTCTCCTTTCTTCTCATTTTCGTCACTTTTTCACTAAATCTTCTTAAACTTTCTCATTCTTGCTCTCTTTCTCTCACAATCTACCCATATTCATACTCCAAGTTTCATCAAGCCCCCTTCAACCTCCATTCTTTCAAATTCTCTCTTTTTTTTCCATATTTCTTCCTATTTCACCTTCTTTTTCTCAAATTTTGCATTTTTAGTTCTTTTATTTTCCATTTTTCACTGTAGTTAGTCTTTTGACTTTTTACCCATCCATTTCACCATTCCAATGGCATCCAAGAAAAAGGAAAGAACCACCCAAGAGGCAGGAACATCTAGTCAAGCACCTCAAAGAGCATCCCGAACTTCCCGAACCTCAACAAACGCACGAAACTGAGTTAATATCCCTAAACTTCTTGGTTTAACACATCCCAAGCGTATTACTAGATATAATAATTTGAGAAGTAAGTTGGTTGTTACTACTCATTATTATGACAAGGATTTGTTAGCTAGATTGGGTTCGTTGGATTATATCTATTGGTTATTTCCTATGGGAGGTATGAGGCAATTTGTAGAAACTAGAGGCCACACTTATAGTGATCTCACCCTTGAATTTTTGAGTACATTGCATGTGGAGGTCACGAGTGGACCTTGTTGTCAAGAATGATACATTTCCTTCTATCTAAATAGGGATCTCTATGAACTCAACTTAAGTGCCTTTAATAGCATATTTGATTTTTCGTCGAGTATGTACTTGCCTTATCGACATATCCCTTAAGAATTTAACCCAAATGCATTTTGGCATGAACTTTTTGGGATCATCGTTATGATACAAGCAACTATAAAGGCACTGACATTAGAAAATCCTATATTCAAATAGTCCAACGATTGCTTGCTTGTGATTTATTTGCGAGGGAGGATACTTTGGATGTGCTCGCCTGTTTGAATTGCATTTTTTGTATAGCATGCTCCAAGGTGGCCGACCTGACCCCGGTTCATCCTTGGTTAATTAGTTACATAGTGCAACCATTAGTTTCGCACAGAGGATTGTTATTGGAGACCTTATTACCCCCATTGCTACGTATGTTAGGATAGAACCAAACCCTGATGATGTAGTTCCCGGTTCTAAGAGATTAAACTTAGCCGCTTTTGAACAAGTGACATTTTTTAAGGTAGAGGTGGGACGTATTTGTTGGATTTATCCTGGAAACCATCTCATGCCTCTACCTAATGTTGAACTAACCATTCTCCTGAGCAGAGATAATCTATACTTTTTGCCGAGTGGTAAAGAATTAGCGCAACCCACACCAC
>NCQT01071298.1:0-13060 GCA_002740465.1 Stenocereus thurberi
GAAAACCCTAACTCTTCCTTAATTCAATTTTGATGTTTTAAATCTAAATATTTTTGGTATTAAACGGTGTAATTGATATTGATGAATATTTATTTGTATATATCTTGAATTATTGTGGATAAATGAAAATTGAGTTGTGAATGGGAGAATGAGGGAAGAGTGTGGTGAATGAGGATTTGGAAATTTTGTTGGATATTGGTTGTTTATGGTGATATTGAGATTGTTTTTAACACAAATTTGAAGGATATCAACAAAGAAAATATATTGGATGAATAAGTGGTGGCCATGAACTTAGGAAATTGGGGTTATAGCTTGAAGTATGTTTAAGTTAACTATATGGATTATTAGTGTTTAAGTGAGTTAATTGATGATTAAATGAAAAATACAGGTATATATGTATAAGGGTAATTTATGTGTATACTTTGATTATGACTAGGTGATTAGGAATTGTGATTCAAATAAAAATACATGCTTGATTGTGGTTTGTATAGTGGCTTAGGTGAATTATGATGAATCTTCAAATAAAATAAATGAAAATTTGATGTTGTAATGTTGTATATTGGATATGTGTGTTTGTCATGAGTGGGTGATTGGGGTTTGGATGTTGTATGGAGTTAAACCTCAACTGGGTTGTCGTAGGAGTGTTTAAACAACTCTTTGGCAATAATCGAATGAAAATAAGGAAATATAAGCATATGTATTATATTGTGGCATAAGTTATGGCAAGATCTATTTTCCAAGTGAGGATAGTGAAGATGAGAATGGAGGAAGATGTAAAAGCTTTAAATGTTTGAAAATCATGAACTAAGTACGAGGTTTGTTGAAATTCGAGGATCTTAGGTGTTAAAGGAAAGGAAAAGGAATAAGTAATTTTGTGGATTTGGAGCTATTAATGTAATGCACCTTCGTAATTTTATTTCGCTAATGAATAATGTTATGATTGGAACTCGATTTGAACATGAGACCAAGTTCGTGAAATCACCTTAAAACGTATCGTAAACCGAAATTTAATGGTTAATGATGATTTGTTAAAATGGAAAAGCAATAATTGTAATAATATCCTTCATAGCAATTATTACCAAAAATAATCATAATTCTAATAATAATAACAACAATAACAATGATAATGATCGATAATTGATAACATCATTAATAACAAACTCAAGATGAGTCACACCGTTATGTCACTACAGCTCATATTAAACGAACATTTGCTGTAAAGGAGAGAGAAAAAAACAAAATAAAATAGAATCAAATTAAGTTAAGTATAATTACGCTAATAATAAAAAGGGAAGTCAAAGGAATTCAAATTACTCATTAAGTCAAGAAATGCAATAAAATTTCTTAATCTCTCATAATCAAGAAAATGACATGTTTGGAGCAGAAGTGAGACCACCTCTGTCGCTTCAAGCTGCCAGCACGTAATTTTCAATAGAACGGAGAGAGGTTCTCAAAGACTAGGTATGTACCTTGCCTAAAAACTCATATGTTTCTCAAACTATGCAAATTCAATATGATAATCATATAACGAATCATTTTATGCAACGTTTTGTCACATAATCCAGTGGCCCCATCAATTATCAATCATGAGGGCTTATACCCTTCAATTTACCCACGCAGCTGCAACTCAGGCTCTTCGATTGGCCTGGAAGGTGTGCACCTATCTCAAGATCGCTGTAAACGTCAACAGGGGTCCACTTTTAGATAATAACCTGCAAATCAGTTTTATTCATACTTTCTCTCTCTCCTGTTTGCCAAACAAAACGTTTTGAAATACAGGCGCTCAGCTAATTTAACTCAAAGCTTATTTTACTGCATAGGGATGTACATGCTGAGCTTTGGGTGTACATGTTGAGCTTTGGGTCATATTTCGAATGTTTTCGTATTTTCTGTTTTAGCTAAAGGATTAGTAAACACTCCTTATCCTGGCAAGCCAGTGAGTAGCAGGAAGCGGAGGAGAGTTCCAATTCCTTTTGCCGAGGTTTCACTAGCCAAAAGCTCACAGTGATTTATAGGCCAGCACTTCTAGAAACCTGATGGTTGTATATTCCTTTGGGTGTGGTGCTTGTTAATTTTGGTAATCATATGTTGAGTTATTATGTGTATTGGAGATTTTATAAATGGTTCAGTGTGTGATATTTCACTAATGTGGTGAGACACGTAAATAAATGGGCAACGCAATGATACAGGAAATTTCAGTTAGCCTTGTTCCATTACGGGACGACGGCAATGCCTCCAATCGAAAGACTTCCACTGCTGATCTATAATTTATGAGTAATTAAGTTAGACTAATCAGGCTTTAGAATTGGGGGCATTAGAAATGAAGCCAATAAGAAGCTTAAAGAGTTGCATTTTTTTGGGGTCTAGAAACTGGGTTCGAAGCCCGAGAATGCGGGAACAACACAACATAGATAGAGCAAATGGTAGATAGGAGTTAGAATTTTCATAACGTTTCCTTATGTTCATCATTTAAATTTTCCAGTTTCAGATTCAATTAAAGGCTCTTGAATTGTAAATGATTTGACAAGCAAAATCTTGATATATTATGTTGAAATTCCATGAAGTTGGTTTGAATGCTTCTGGGTTGCGCTCTGTTTCAACAACTTGAGATAACTCTGTTTTGGTAGGTGCACAGCTGCTATTTTCCTGTTCAGTCTGTAACTTTGATAATTTGGGACCACAATTGAGTATGCTCAACAGTTGATTCTGATGCTTTGACTATTCTGGGTTGAGGTTCAAGTAGTTAGGAGGTGAAAAAGGTTGATTTGGCCTTTTCTCTTATCTCGCTTTGCTCAATTCGATTCATAGTTGTTCAAATTTAGTTTTGTAATTTAGGGATTCATTGAAGGGTCTTATAATTTGGTAATCGATCGAGGTTGATTTTTAGTCTTTAAGTACTAATTCATCAAATTTTAGCATAGAGTAATATAGTAGCTTACCTTTATAATTCATCTCTGAGGACGACACCCGTAAGTATTATAACGATAACTGCATATTTGCGGAAATTTATAACAAGTTTTTAGCGCAGTTGTCGGGGATGAATTTGTGAAATTTGGTTACATCGAGTCGCAATTTAGTTATTTGAGTCATCTGAGTCATTGTCGTTTTAGTTTTATAGTTTTGATTTTTAGTTTTGATTGGGTTGTTATTTAGTTTTAGTAATTTAGTTTAGATTTCTTTTGATTATAGTTAGTATTTTGATTTTTGTTTTTATTTCAATTAGTTTCATTTCAATTTTTAGTGGTTATTTACTGCTGAAAAAATAGTACTCACAAATTTGGTTTATGTGAAGCAAAGAAAATAAGGCAGAACTGATCTAGAAAAAAAAAGCAATACGGTCCAAATTTTCGCCAATTTCATAGTCTAGTTGGAACTCCTGGACCATTTCTGGTGTGATTTTTGCTATGCTAATATTTTTCCTGAATTCCACATAATTATTAGAGTTTGTGTGAATTTTTCGAGAAGTTTTTGGACTGTTTGGATTTTTCTGTAAATTTTGAAATTAATAATCTGTTTATAATTTTCTGCACAGTTCGCGAATACAAAAATTAGCAAAAAATATATTTATGCCCCTTGTGATTGTGTTGAATTTAATGTATATTTAGTTCAGATTTTGGGAGTTTTATTTTCTGTTTTAATTTTAGTTTTAGGATTGGGTTGTTTAGGCTTAGTTTATTTTTTATTTTCTTTTAATTTGTGCTGTGTTTGTGTTTTTGTTTTAGATTAGATCACTTTCTGTTTGTATATTGTTTTCAGGTTTGATTCACTTTTTAAAATTTTGTTTCGCATTTTAAAAGAAAAGAAAATAATAGAAAAAAATAAAAAATCCCAAAAACTAGAAAAAGAAAAGATCAAAAATAGATTCGTTGGTAATGGTGGATTTACATGATTGGTTGGGTTGCAAACCTTGAAAGTAATAGACTTGTTAGGAGTGAACCTAACCATGGCTTAGAACACAAACCTGAATTAGAAGTACAAGAAATTACACAGGAGAGGTCTTTGAGTGATATTTTCTATCCTCCTAGGACTGCTTTGCCATATTGTTTCACGATACCTGACCTTAGATCAAATGTCACTTTCAAACTAAGACGCCACTATACTTAAATATTCCCTAAATTCATAGGTTTAGAGGATGCTTATTTATTTTGGAGGGAATTCAAAGAAGTTTGTTCCATGATGCATTTTTCTAATGTACCTATTGATGTTGTGTGAATGAAATTGATTCCCTTTGCTTTGGAAGATTCTGTTAAATGTTAGATGTATGGCTTGGCTGCTAATTTTCTTACTTCCTAGAATGATTTTGTGAGATTGCTCTTAAGAAAATATTTCCCTAATACCAAGACTGTTAAGCTAAGGAATGAAATCAATCAGTTTATACAATTAGATAGGGAATCATTTTGAAAATATTTTGATAGATTTAAAAACTTGTTGGCCCAGTATTCCCATCATAGTCTAGACCAAGCACATTTATACCAGATTGTATATGAAGGACTTGACCAATAAACTAGAACCATAGTAGAGTCCATATGTTAGGGGGGCTTTCTTTCTAAAAGTGCCATAGCTGCTTGGAAATTTTTAGAAGACTTAACTGAGAAAACCATGCAGTGAAAAACCGCTCGTGATGACAGCTTAAGTTCTAGATTTGCAAGGTGTGGGTTGCATTCTGTCTTTGATATATGTCACTTCGAGTCTAAGATTGCTGTTTTGGAAAACAAGTTGAAGGGATTGTCTCCCCAAATGACCCAGCTATCTCAGACTTCTACAGTTTCTTGTTCTCAATGTCAGACCTTATATCATTCTTTAAGTGCGTGTCCTTATTTCACTCACCAGTTAGCAATTGGATAAGAGCAAGTAAGTATGGCCTTCCAGAGACCAAAGAATAACCCCTTTTTCCCTTATTACAACCCATAGTGGAGAAATCACTCTAACTTTTCTTGGAGTAATGGACCAAATATTGCAGTTCCTAACTCCCAACCTAAAGTATTTTCTGGAAACAACTCCCAGCCTATCTCTCATCCCTCTAGTTCCTTTTAGAGACTAGCTTTTCCAAGTGTGCCCAATGCACCTAGACCTCCACCTTCTATAGCTTAAGTGTAACCTCCTCCTGGTTACACTGACATTGATAAAATTGAGACGATAATTAATAGTAATGTGGAGAGAATGATAAATGCTAATATAGAGCGAATGATGAGAATGATGACTGAATAGTTTTCCCAATTAGTATCATCTTTTAGGGAGCTAGGCACTTTTCTAAGTCAACCTGAGGTGAACCCTAAGGGTCACACTTCTTCTTCTTCTGGTAGCCCCAGTAAGCTGGTGAGGAAAGTGAATGCAGTTATATTTCTTCGATCTAGTTGAGAGATTGATAACCAAGTAAGAAATCCTAATGAACCTTGTAGGTGCCCTCATCAATTCTTTCAAAATTCTTCTTCTTCCTCTTCTCCTTCAGAAACCGGTTCACCCAGTAGGTTAGGAGAGGCTACTGATGACATCCTCAGTGATTCTGATACTCACCTTCCTTCTGAGTCACCTTCTAAGAAAGAGGAGCTTAAAGAGAAAGAGTCCTCTGATTCTTCACCTTCTAAAGATTCGTCTTCCCCTTCTTCTGTTGAGGAAGTCCATATGCCTTTACCTCCTTTTCCCTATAGACTTAAGAAAAAAGATCAAGCTCATCTTGAGAAGATGATAGAGACCTTCTCTCAAGTCAAAATCAACATTCTTTTACTTGATGCTATTCAGCAAATGCCTCCATATACTCGATTCTTAAAGGATCTATGTATAACTAAGAGAGCTAGTAGTGTTCTTAAAAAGGCTTTCTTAGCCTCTATCACTAGTTCTATCCTTTTTCATTAGATCCCAGTGAAGTATAAGGACCCCAGGTGCCCTTCTATTTTTATAGTTATAGGGGACCAGCTTGCTTATAGAGCTTTGCTTGATTTAGGGGCCAGTGTTAACTTGATACCCTTCACTGAATATGAGAGGCTAGGGTTAGGTGAGGTAAAACCTATAAAAATGGTCCTTCAATTAGCTGATAGATCGACTAGGTTGCTTAGGGGTATAGTTGAGGATGTGCTGATTCGAGTGGGCGAATTTATTTACCATGTGGACTTTGTAGTGATTGAGACTGAGAAGGTATCTAATGTAGCTAATCAAGTCCTTGTGATTCTAGGACGTCCTTTCTTAGCCATTATCAATGTCCTCATTAATTGCAGGAATGATATGATGAGACTGTCTTTTGACAACATGACCTTAAATTGAACATCTTTAACATGCAAAGACAGCCTTTCGATTTTGATAATATGGAGTTCTCTACTCTTAACTGGGTAGAGGATTCTGTACTTGATGATGACTTTGATGACATATTTGCTGCTGAGTATAAGTCATTTCTTGTGGATTATGAGCCTGAATATGATGTGTTTGAGTTTGACAACTTATGCTTTACTATTGACTGTCTGCTCACTGCTATTTTTGAATCTGCTTCTAAGTCTGTTTCCGCTCTTGTTGCTAAGTTGAAACCTCTTCCAGATTCTCTTAAGTATACATTCCTAGGACCCGATGAATCCTTACCTGTCATCATTACTTATAACCTAGACTGGGACCAAGAGGACAAATTGATTGCCTTACTTAGAGAAAACAAGGAAGCTATAGGCTTGACTTTAAGGAATATCACGGGTATTAGTTCTTTTATTGCGTAATATAGAATTCATTTAGAGGATAATGCCAAGCCCTATCGAGACCGTCAAAGGCGTTTGAACCCAACTGTCCAAGAAGTAGTTAGGAAGGAAGTACTGAAGTGGTTAAACCATAGGATTATCTATCCTATTTCTGATAGCAAGTGGGTTAGCCCTATTCAAGTTGTTCCTAAGAAGACCGATATTACCGTGATTAGGAATGACAAGAGCAAGTTAGTCCCTACTCCAGTTCAATCTAGGTGGCGTGTGTTTATAGATTATAGAGAACTGAATGCTGTCACTAAGAAAGATCATTTTCCCCTTCCTTTCTTAGACTAGATATTAGAGAGATTGATTGGACATTCCTTCTATTGCTTTTAGATGGATATTCCAGTTATACCCAGATCTTTATTGCTTATGAGGACCAGGATAAGACTACTTTCACCTGTCCATTTAGGATGTATGCCTTTAGAAGAATGTCGTTTGGGCTGTGCAATGCCGCTACTACCTTTCAGAGATGCATAATTTCTATTTTTTTAGATCTAGTTGAACAGTGCATGGAAATTTTCATGGATGACTTTTCTGTGTTTGGGTCTTCTTTTGGTGATTATTTTTCTAATATGAGAAAAGTGTCGGAATGATGTAGGGAGAAAATTTTAACTTTGAATTGGGAGAAGTGTCACTTCATGGTTAAAAAGGGGATAGTCTTAGGCCCATTATTTCTAGAGATGGAATTAAAGAAAACAAGGCTAAGACTGATCTAATTATTAATCTTTCCCCTCCACTTGTGTGAAAGAGGTGAGGTCTTTTCTTGGACATACTGGCTTCTATCATTGCTTTATTACGAACTTTAGTAAGATAGCAAAGCCTTGTCCAACCTGCACGCTAAGGATGTGGCCTTTCACTTCTCTAAGGAGTGTCTTGTCTCATTTTTTACGCTTAAGGAAGCCTTAACCTCTGCTCATTTTCTTCATCCTTCCATCTTGAGAGAACCATTTGAGTTGATGTATGACGCGTTTGAATATGTTATTGTGGTTGTTTTAGGACAGCATGTTGATAAGAAATCCCATGTTATTTACTATACTAGTTACACTCTGAATGATGCCTAACTAAACTATACTATTACTGAGAAAGAATTCTTGGTTGTGATCTTTGGTTTTGAAAAGTTTAGACCTTATTTGATTGGGTCTCATGTTATTATTTATATTGACCACTCTGCTCTTAAGCACCTTCTTTCTAAGAAGGATGCTAAGCCTGGACTTATAGGATGGATCTTGCTTTTGTAAGAGTTTGGCTATCAGATTAGGGACAAGAAAGGTTCTGAGAACCTTGTAGCTAACTATTTGTCTAGGATTCTCTATGATCGAGAGACTGACTCCAGTATTTCTGAGTGCTTCCCTAATGAGCAGTTATATGCTATCTACCCTGATCCTTGGTATACCGACATTATGAACTACCTAGTTTCTGGTAGGATCCTTGAGGGCTAGATTAAGAATAATAGAGATAGGTTCTTCCACCTTGTTAAATTCTTTATTTGAGATGACCCTTATTTGTTTAAGTACTGCCCTGACCAAGTCTTTAGAAGGTGTTTTCTTGACAATGATGTGAGGAGTGTCCTTTCTTTTTATCATGACAAGGCGTGTAGGGGGTATTTTAGTGGAAGAAACACTACAGCCAAAGTTCTTCAGTGTGGTTTCCATTAGCCTACTTTGTTTAGGGATGCGTTTAAGTACTGCAAGAGTTGAGCTAGTGCAAACAGTTGGGTAGAATAAGTAGGAGAGATATAATGCCACTGAATCCCATCATTGTGGTAGAGATTTTTCATGTGTGGGTATTGATTTTGTGGGACCATTTCCATCTTCTTTTGGAAAAAAGTACATTTTGTTAGCCATGGACTATGTTTCTAAATGGGTTGAGGCTATCCCTTCTAGGACCAATGATGCTAAGGTTGTTGTGAAGTTCCTCAGAGAGAACATCTTTGCTAGATTTGGCATGCCCCGTGCTATCATTAGTGATCAGGGTACCCACTTTAACAATAAGTCTTTTGATGCCTTACTGAAGAAGCATTCCATAGTCCACAAGCTTGCTACCCCCTATCATCCCCAAATTAGTGGCCAAGTTGAAGTATCTAATCAGCAAATCAAACCGATTTTAGAGAAAACAGTGAGTAGAAACAGAAAAGATTGGGCTGACAAGCTTGTAGATGCTCTATGGGCATATAGGACAGCTTTCAAAACTTCCTTAGGTATGTCACCTTATAGGGTTGTTTATGGTAAGCCTTGTTATCTTCCTGTGGAGATTGAGCATAGGGCTTGACGGGCCATTAAGACGCTTAATTATGACTTGACTCAGGCCAGTGATGAGTGTAGACTACAACTGAGTGTGCTTGATGAGATTAGAGTTGAGACTTATGTGAGTGCTCGATCTTACAAAGAGAGTGCTAAATTATTTCATGATAAATATATTCTTAGGGAAGAGTTTGCCGCAAGAATAATAGTACTCTTATATAACTCTAAGCTTCATTTATTTCCAGTAAAATTGGGGTTCCGATAGACAGATTCTTATATTGTCTCACGTGTTTTTCCCTATGGTGCAGTTGAAATCCAGGACCCTGAGAGTGGTGTCACCTTCAAAGTGAATGGCCAAAGATTGAAGCAATTTCTGGAGTTGCTAAGTAAAAAAGATGTGTAGTGTTTGATACTGCATGAGCTGAGTCCTGATCGGTGATTGTGATGATAGCTTCAGTGTACTTAGCACCGGACCTAGTCTGCTAGAGATTTCTTCTCTTCTCTTTTTCTCATTTTCTTTTTTCTTTTCTTTTTGTATAGGTGGCTACTTTTCTTTTTCTCTTTTGTGTATATATGTTGTACATTTGTTTTTGAGTCATGTCCTTTTTGTTTTTGAGTCTTGTTTTTATTTGTTTTCTTTTTTAGGTTTTATTTTGTGTTTAATGTTTCTTTTCACTCTTAGTGAGGACATTGTGAGATTTAGGTGTAGGGGTGGGGAAACTTTGTTTCAAAGAGGGGAAAAAACCAAAAAAAGGGGCAAAAGGCAAAACTTGAAAAGAAATTGAAAAATTTTTGAACATCCAAAAGATTTTTTTATTTTGTTTTTAAGGAATATATGTGCTATTTCTGATTAGCTATGTTTTTTTGTACCTTAGCAGTGGGTTGTATATAGATGTGGTGTGCATTAATAGAATTTAGTCCTAAAGTGTGATGTTTGTATATGATCTTAACCCCCGATATTAATTCTAAGCAAGCTTAATTTTGGTAGATGAACCCGTGAGATTTTGAGCCTTATAGATTTATCATTTTCAGTCTCATATTTTTCTTTCATGTGTGTCTCTTCCATGATTACATCTCTAGAATATGCTTTAATTCTCTTTGAAACTACATTTAGCATGTGTATTATAATAAAATGATAGAAGCATTCTTTTGTTTTTTTATGAGATACATAGCCAAATTGCCACCCTTGTTTTAAATATTTACCCCCCTTTGCTAGCCCTTTTGAACCTTGCCCTTTTTGTTGTAAACCCTTCACTTTAACCCTTGGCCTAAACATATTTGCTATACCAAAGCCAAGGCTAGTGTAGCAACCTAACAACCCTTCACTTTTTGTTTAGTGAGTCACTTTTGGGTATTCTATAAATTTGGTGGTTGATCTTGGTGGTTGTGGGACGTATCATGTGATCATTTCGAAATTGAGTTTTGTTGCTCTTGTACATGCCATTCATTCATTTCCTTCTTAAAAAAAGAAAAAAGGAAAAAAGCAAGAAAAATGGAAAAGTTCCCAAGGAAAAAAAAATCTAAAAAAGGAAATTCAAGGAAAAAAAATCCAAAAAAAGTTGTGAATAAGAGTGTTTGGCATGGATGTATGATTATGCATACTCATTTTTAATGGTCAATTTAATTAGGATGTGTTCTGATTTTGTGTTTTGAGAGAGTGTTCACTCACTGTAATTGGTATATGTATTGGTTGCTCATTAGCTTTGGCTTTTAACTCCTCATTTTTCAAATCATTTGTCCCTCATATAATCCTTGCCTTTAGCTACATTACAATCCTTTTAAAGTCCTCTTGATTATTGTCTTGCATATTGCATTTTAGTGGTGGAGAATCGATAATCTTAGCAAGCTTATGGTAATTTGTATGATTAGAAGAGAGTTGAGTGCACCTTGTTATATTTTAAATACATGAGTGAGAGTGTTCCACTTTTTCCTAAAGTGAGATTCTACCGGTCATGCTTGCACATAATTTCTAAGTGGGGTGAAAGATAGTGTAGATGTCATCAGTGAGATTAAGACTTCTTGATGTGTGTATTGTGTTTATATGTAATCCAGTGCTTTGGTTATTTGAGTGATGTAGTTGGTTAGAATGTATATATATTTTTCCCGGTGTTNNNTATAAATTTTTGTTGAAAAAAAAACCAAGAAGATTTTTGATTTTTCTATTTTTTTGTTTTCTTTTATAGATTTTGTAGTTATATCTTCTGCAAATCCTCTCGAGATCTTCCTCGTCTACTAAGGGCAACCTAGGGTTTTAAAAGTCTTGTGGCACATACTAAGTGCAACAACGATTCCTACGAAAGTGAATTACGATTGTATTTTATTTTCTAGGATTTTTAGTTTTGTTTTACTCGAGGAAGAGCAAAATTTCGATGCAGGAGTATTTGTTAGACCGGGAATTATGATATTTTATCGCCTTTCATTGTCTAATAATTGCTCAAAATAAATTATTAAATTAGAATTTTAATATTATTTTATTTATTTTATAGGAATTGAAAAAATTGGAAAAAAATAAACAACTAACTCAAGAATTGGATCAAGTCAAACAAGGGGAAGGAAGAGAAGAAAGAACCAAGCCCAATAGCCCAAACAAGCTCAGCGGCCCAACCCGAAGCTTCTTTCTCCTTACTCTGTCTCTCCTGGGCTGGCCTCCTCTCTCCCTTTCCTCCGCTGGGCTTGGCCTAGATGTTTCTCTACTAGTCTGCCCTCCCTCTTTTCTTTTCCTTTCTTTATTTCCCTCCTTAGGACAACCCACACGCCTTTCTTTCCTAGACTAGTTCTCTCTCTTTTCTTTTCTCTCCTAAACTCTTCTATCTGTTTCACCATCTAAACCAGACACCAAAATTTTCACTTAAAAAGCTCGCGTGCTGCACGTGACCATGGCTCGGCTTTATTCCCCCCCAACCCTTCTTCTTTCTTTTTCATTCCTCCTACAACCGAGAGTCGAAAGGGCAACTTCTTGGCTTCCCCTTCATCTTCCTCCACCATAACCAAAACCCTCTTCCCCTTGATCTTCCTCTATCATTCATCCCATTAATTCTGCTTACCGTTATGTTTCATTATCATTGTTAGTTTTGACGGTTTAAGCAGTAAACAGGAGGCTTAATTTGGAATTAATGAAGCCATCAAGAAGCTTTAAGAGTTGCTTTTTTTGGGGGGGGTCTTAAAAATGGGTTTGAAGCCAGAGAATGGGGCAACAACACAACATAGGTAGAGCAGATGGTAGATAGGACTTAGAGTTTTTATAGCTTTTTCTTATGTTCTTCATTCAAATTTTCCAGTTTTAGATTCAATTAAAGGCACTTGAATTGTAAACGATTTAAGAAGTGAAATCTTGATATATTACATTGAAATTCCATGAAATTGGTTTGAATGCTTTTGGGTTGTGCTCTGTTTCAAGACCTTGAGATAGCTCTGTGTTGGTAGGTGCACAGTTGTTACTTTCCTGTCCATTATGTGACTTTGATAATCTGGGCCCACAATTGAGTATGCTCAAGAGTTGATTATGGTGCTTTGACTATTCTGGGTTGAGGTTCAAGTAGTTAGGAGGTGAAAATGGTTGTTTTGGCCTTTTCTCTTGCTTATCTCGCTTTACTCAATTCAATTCATAATTGTACAAATTTAGTTTTGTAATTTAGGATTCATAGAAGAGGTCTTGTAATTTAGTAATCCATCAAGGTTGATTTTTAGTCTTCAAGTACTAATTCATCAAATTTTAACATAGAGTAATATAGTAGCTTACTTTCATAATTCATCCCTGAGGACGACACCTGTAAATGTTACAATGATAACTGTATACTTGCAAAAATTTACAATAGACCCCCTTTCTTTGCTTTTGCTGTCTTCTTTTGTTTGCATGCCTTGTGTTTTTTATTCTTGTGAAGTCCCATACACATAAAGATCCTGCCCGAGTCCCCATAGCTGTCTTCTTTGACTGTTTTTTCTTCTTTTGTTTGAGTGTTTGGCTTCTTATGGAGAGGATATAATCATTTGAGGCAAGGGAAGCCTGAAGATTGATCTTTGAGGACTTTATGGCATAAGACATTGAGATCTCAAACCTTCAAGTTTAACCTACCTTTTGTTTCAACCGCTAAGGTGTTGAAG
>NCQT01071315.1:3659-17621 GCA_002740465.1 Stenocereus thurberi
GCCCAGGCCAGCAACTACAGAGAATGAAAACGTACAAACCTGGTCCTAGAGCACTTCGGATGTGCACTTCTGAAATGAAAAACACAAAAATTGAATCTCCGGCGACTCTCCGGTGACCGGAAAAGTCGCTGGCAACAGGTCTTCGGCGAGAACCCCCACCGGCTACAACAGAAACTTCCGGCCGCTGCAATGGACACCTCAAGAAAGAAAGAAACCAAAGGGAAACGAGAAAATCTGGAAAAACGAATCCGCTGCTCCTGGGAAGGTCACCGGCGACAAAACTGCCGGTTGAAGTCTCGCCGTCGGCAACAGAGAAAACCAGCACCCACTGCAAAAGCCTCACCCAAGTAAGAACACTGAAGAAAAAGAGTAGATCTGAAGAAAAAAGAGGAAGCCGGCCGTGGAAGAAACACCGGTCGTCGGTGAGCAGAGTAGATCTCCGATGACCTCAAGTCAGCCCTGAGACACCCATGAAGCAGCTGGATTTCATTTGTGTCAATTTGTTTTCTTGTTCTTTGCCATCTATTAAACGAGAAGAATTGTCTCTTCTTGGGTAGTATAAGTTGAGTTATCTTTTGTGGACTTTCTGATTTATTGAACAAAAAGACATAAGCTCCTATTGTTATATTTTTACCTTTTGTTTTATTTTCCTCCAGTGAACATGATGTCAAGAGATATGGAGAATGGAGATACATGAGAGCTCACTGTTGTTGGTATAGCAGTAGCCAATTGATTATTTAACTATGGTATTAGGACTTGCAAAAAATAAGGAAAGGCTGAACTTGGTATCCTGCACACCCCCCTCAAAAAAGGAAAAAAAAAAGAAAAAAAGAATGAACGGATTTATTTATCTATTTTATTTTATCAAGCCATTTGCTTGGGCCGTAGTCTACTTGAGTGGAAATGCATGGCTGTGAATCAGATGATTCACCAAGAATTTGTTGCTGGCATGGATCACTTGTGTTTGGAAGTATTCCAATGCTGCAATCTGAATTGAATTTTGGCCCTTGGATATGGCTTCCCTACTTCTCACTTCTCAGGGCCTTACAATAGGGCAAGGCTATGTCCATGTGGACTTCTTAAACCTCTTTTTAGATGCTTCATACTTGAATTACTGTTGCTACTGTTGATTGTTAAGATGGAAGAATGCAGTCATCCGTCTTATATGTCCTTAATGCTCTTTGTTGAGTGTAAAGTTTGATGCCGGTGTGTTTTAGTTCACATAATTTTGTGGTCTTATGGTGGTTTTCCCTGCATAATGCTTTTTCCAAGGAGCATATGAATTTTTTCCTTGCATTGGTTGCAGACCCTGAAGGAAAATATGAAGCGCTGGAGAA
This sequence comes from Stenocereus thurberi, assembly GCA_002740465.1. Classification (NCBI taxonomy): domain Eukaryota; kingdom Viridiplantae; phylum Streptophyta; class Magnoliopsida; order Caryophyllales; family Cactaceae; genus Stenocereus; species Stenocereus thurberi. Next base: position 4,997 of record NCQT01071315.1, read on the forward strand.
GTATGGGAAAGATTTGACTGCAATGGCAAGAGAAGGAAAACTTGACCCTGTGATCGGAAGGGATGATGAGATACGGAGATGCATCCAGATTCTCTCCCGGAGAACCAAAAATAATCCTGTTTTGATTGGTGAACCTGGTGTTGGAAAAACGGCAATTGCTGAGGGGTGAGTAACTGATATTTGGTACGGCTCTGCAAATATTTATGTTGCAGTCTCCTAACATGTCTAAATTTCAAAATGTTCATCTTATTATGTTCTTGGTTTAAATACTGGATTGATTAGTAGCTTTGCAGTGTAAACCCTATTCTTCCCTATAATGTTCCCACATTTTTCCTCTGATGCTACCTGTTGGCCAATGTGGGGGAAAGGTGGGTGTTAGTTCGTTTTGTCCACATGTGCTGTAATGCTACTGTTTTCCTTTTTTCTTAGTCTCTTTTGAAATTCATTTATTTTATCTCATATATTTATTGGGAGAGGCCGAGGAGACACCCTGGAACAAGTGGTGGTGTACTCGCCGTACATAATGTTAGGGGTTTTGCAACTCGCAAGGGTTACTTGGCCCTCCTCCCCTTGAAGTGCTGTCATTACTCATTTACCCTTGTTGCTCTCCCCTTGGACTAGGTGAGGCTGTGCTTTTCCTAAAGGGGGGAAAAATAGTAAAAAAATTTGAGGTAGCAGGAGTTCGCCCTGTGTTCCAGAGTTTTGAAGTCCGTGGTTTGGAGCATAGAATTTGTTTTCCCCGTTAAGGTGTTCTATGGCTCACAATTTTTTTTAAAATAATTTTATATGTTTTTTGTAACCAGGCTTGCCCAGAGGATTGTCGAAGGGGACGTGCCCCAAGCTTTGATGGATCGTAAGGTAGCCATTTCGCAACCCCTCTTGCGACCACTATCACATTCTTCATTCACCCTCCGGCCTTTCCTTTTTTTTTTTCTGGCATTTATTTGCACCTTCCCTGATATGTTATTGCATTTCATCTTATTAAGCATGTGTGGTATAAATGTCAGAAGGGAAGGCCCAATTAATTATAGGTGGAAAAGACATTCTAGTCAATGAATTTAATCTTTGTTGTCCAGTTGATTTCCCTTGATATGGGGGCGCTTATTGCTGGAGCTAAATATAGGGGAGAATTTGAGGATCGCCTAAAGGCTGTACTAAGGGAAGTGACCGAGGCTGAGGGTCAGACAATTCTCTTTATTGATGAGATACACACGGTCGTAGGAGCAGGTATTTTGTTTCTTTCCTTGTAATTTAATTGGTTAAACTGTTAAGAGTGATAAGCATCAGTACATTCATGCTCCACATACTTCTTTTTTTTCTCCTTCATGCTTATACATACTACTAGTATGTCTTATGATCTGATGTGGGATTGTTCAATATGTTGAACTTGTCCAAAAGAGTCTGTAGTGATTTGAGTTCACATCCTGGATATTGATTGTTGTATTTTTCTTCTTATCATCACTAAGTTATGTTGACTGCAAAAGGAATGCAAGCAAATTGTCGTATTACTTTTCCTCAGGTGCCACAAATGGTGCAATGGATGCTGGCAATCTGTTGAAGCCTATGCTAGGTCGTGGAGAGTTGCGGTGCATTGGCGCTACTACCCTTGATGAATACCGCAAATATATTGAGAAAGATCCAGCACTAGAGCGGCGTTTTCAGCAGGTTTACGTTGATCAACCAAGTGTGGAAGATACCATCTCAATATTGCGTGGGCTTCGTGAGAGATATGAGTTGCATCATGGGGTGAGAATTTCTGACGGTGCCCTTGTGGAGGCTGCAGTGCTCTCAGATCGCTACATTAGTGGACGTTTTTTGCCTGATAAAGGTAACACCTGGTTTGCTTACAAGGTGTATTTCATTCGTGAGCATAAATGATATTTTACTGCACTGGATATTCGAGGAACTAAGTTGGCATTCATAATACATTGTTCTGGTTTAGCAAAGGGTACCCTGATGAGTGATGAGCAAGATTTTCTGGTAAACTAGTTAGTAGGGAGGAAAAGTTTTTGCAGTTTTGTAACTTGACACAAACTATTAAGGGCGTAACATTAGTATACGACACAAAACATTGATTAGCTTTTCATGGTTCTGGAGTTATCGTTGTAAAGTTTTGAATTTCGCAGCTTAGATGGGATAATTTAGTAGTCTGACATAAGGAATATTTCGTAATAATATGTAGCATGAGGATAGATAATGTAATGAAAATCTTGTAAGTCTGTAATTGGAAGTTTTTGTGATAGCAATGTGAGGAACATTAACATGATGAAACATACAAAGATGAATCTGCATAGTTGAAGTTTTGTAACTAGTGAGGTTATGGAACTTCAGTCACAAAGTAATTGACTGTACTTTGCCCCAGCATAGCATGTGCTTTGTTTTGCCCTTGGAAGCCTGTTATAATTACCCAGTGCAATAAGCCTTTACCTCCTTTTTTTCTAAAAATAATATTTAAAGTGAGTTTGTCTCTTTCTTTATTATAAGCCACAAAGTTAATTCTAAGTTTATTAGTTATAGTGCAAAGGTATGGATAGATAGCTTGAAGATAAAGGGCTGTGAAAATGCAGATGCATCTTTTTCAAAATCAACCTGTATATTAATATCAATAAATAAAAATTCTTTAAAGATAAATAAGATCCTTTTAAGTGTAGCAGTCAAATCTCTAACTGTTACTAACTGGTAGAACAGAAGGTCTGTAGGGGAAACAGGATCACAAGCAGAAAGAGAAGCACAGTGACATTCTTCAAATATGATAAAAGCGTTTAACGTTAGATGTTCACGTATTAATGGTAGTATGCCATGTGTTCAAGAGTTGTAGTAATGAAGTTGAAAGGTGAATAAAGTTGATGCAGTTGATATTAATCTGTGAGACTTTGTAGTAGAGTGAACTTGATCATGCATTTTCCCTCCCCTAGAGCTCCTCATAGCAGCTGTCTTCGTTGGATTTCAATTTCTTTTCAGGGTAATCGACTGTATATGTACTTGTGATGACTGTTCTTACTGAGATGCTGGTTTATACTGCAGCTATTGACTTGGTTGATGAAGCAGCTGCAAAACTAAAGATGGAGATCACATCAAAACCTACTGCGCTTGATGAGATAAACCGTTCTGTGTTGAAGATTGAGATGGAAAGGCTCTCTCTTGTGAATGATAATGACAAAGCCTCAAAAGAGAGGCTAAGTCGGCTTGATGCAGAGCTTTCTCTGTTAAAGGAAAAGCAAGCTGAACTGACTGAGCAATGGGAGCATGAGAAAACTGTAATGACACGTATACAGTCAATTAAAGAAGAGGTATAAGAGTTTCTTCTGCAAGAAAAGTTTCTTGATTATTGATATTATTGCTTGTGGAAGACAGTGAATAATTATAACAGGGATCATGATTGTATAATTGCTTTCTAACCTTTTACATTTTCGTTGGCATGTTGAATATTGATATCTGTGTCCAGTACATTTGTTCACCTGCTTTGTTGATTTATCCAGATTGACAGAGTAAATATTGAGATACAGCAAGCTGAGCGAGAGTATGATCTTAATCGTGCTGCTGAACTTAAATATGGCAGCCTCAACTCTCTTCAGCGCCAATTGCAAAGTGCAGAGAAAGAATTGGACGAGTACATAAAATCTGGGAAGTCAATGCTACGTGAAGAAGTAACGGGGAATGACATTGCTGAAATAGTCAGCAAATGGACTGGAATTCCTGTTTCCAAGCTACAACAGTCAGAGAGAGACAAGCTATTGCATTTAGAGGAAGAGCTACACAAACGTGTTGTGGGCCAAGATCCTGCAGTGAAAGCTGTTGCTGAGGCCATTCAGCGTTCTAGAGCTGGACTTTCAGATCCACACCGCCCAATTGCAAGTTTCATGTTCATGGGTCCGACAGGTGTAGGAAAGACAGAGTTGGCAAAGGCACTTGCTTCTTATTTATTCAACACTGAGGAAGCCCTTGTGCGAATTGATATGAGTGAATATATGGAAAAACACGCTGTCTCAAGACTCATTGGTGCCCCACCTGGTTATGTGGGCTATGAGGAAGGTGGCCAATTGACAGAGATAGTTCGAAGGAGGCCGTATGCAGTAATTTTATTTGACGAGATAGAGAAGGCCCATGCTGATGTTTTTAATGTATTCCTTCAAATTCTAGATGATGGTAGGGTGACAGACTCACAGGGACGGACGGTGAGCTTTACTAACACTGTAATCATCATGACATCAAATGTGGGTTCACAGTATATTCTGAATGCTGACGATGAGGCATCATCAAAGGAGGTTGCTTATGATATTATAAAGCAAAGAGTAATGGATGCAGCTAGGTCAATATTCCGTCCGGAGTTCATGAACAGAATAGATGAATACATAGTCTTCCAGCCCCTTGACCGTGATCAGATCAGCAGCATTGTCCGATTGCAGGTATGCTTTGGGTTCTTATGTGTGGTATGTATGTTTGATGTTTTCTTCGCTTTAACTGCATTGCCATGAGCAAGTACTTATGGCCCCATGACAAAAGGGTATCGTTGTACATCTTCAAAATGAAGTTGGCTTGTCCTGCTCACTTGATGCTACCCCACTTGGAGGCGGCTGGTTATTTCAAGTGTACGAGATACCGAAAAATGCACCCTCCAACATTTTCGCAGGGTGCTTGTCTTTTTGTTGAGATTTTTTCTTTGAGCAGTATCATCGTTTCTTATGATGTTTAATCTGGATGTTCCAGAGAATTTCTTTTTTCATGAGTGTGGTATCTTGAAGCCATGTCCTTGGATATGCATGAGACGAAAAATCCAATAGCATGATGTCTCATAGGCAGCGGTTGACCTTTACTGGATGCACTTTCGCATTGTCCATCATTCATTCACACATGCTTTTTCAAGGGTAAGGTGTACAAAAATGACCTCTTTAGAATATGGTGATGGCTTTTTTGGAGATGCACATTAGGTGGTTGGGTCTTGTGAACTGTAGATTTTGAAGATGAGGCCCTGATAAAAATGAGCCTCCAATTCCAGACCAAACCCCGAACAGCTGCATGCACTTGCAAAATACACTGTCCTGTGTGCTATTCTGAACCGTCCAGGAAGAAGGAAACATGTGTACATACTTCATAAACGCTTACAAAGTAGAAAGAGAGGGAGAAAAAGAAAGCGAAAATCTGCTGGTGCTGTGGTAGAAAGGAAATCTAGTTGAGGTTATTGGTGAGATTTTGTGCCATAAGGGACAGGATTGTATGCATGGTATGCTACAGTAAGGTGGTTTGTTCTTCAAGCATATATTTGGAGTGTTTCTACAGCAGTTGTAAATATAAGATACAGATAAAAAGATGGATGCCTAGGGACCTGGTGAGCTACTAGACTTGTGGGTGTCTGGCGTGTTCTGATGTGATGAACACAGTTTTCTTGCCCACACTTCTTGCCTCCCTGATTAATTCTATTATTTAGTAATCTCTAACTAGACTTCACATTTTTTGAGAAGCACAGTTGTATGTTATGTCAGATTTGAATTCGTTTGGGGGGTTGATAGTTCCCGTCCAAGTTTTTGGGCAGTGGATAAAGTCCCATTTGACTTATTTTCAGCTTTGAACTAGAGCTATAGTTTGAGCTCAAGTGGGTTAGAACAAAATTGTTTCTGCAAATTTTTGTTTACTTCTTTTGCTGGATATTACTCGGCAGTGAATTAAGGTTCTCGACTTCTTGTGGAAACGGCCTATGTATAATTCAATTGTAATTGTAAGGCTGCATACACTCGAACGAAATATTATGGGACGGGGCATGTGCTCAAGTTCTTGAAGTTGACACCTAGTATGGATCTCATAGGAGATGTGTACTAAAGCTCTTTTTCTGTTAATGTTGTCCAGCTGGAGCGGGTCCAGTCGAGGATTGCAGATCGAAAGATGAAAATTCTTGTGACAGATGCCGCAGTTCAGGTTCTTGGCAGCCTCGGGTATGACCCCAACTACGGGGCTAGGCCAGTCAAGCGAGTGATACAGCAGCATGTTGAAAACGAAATTGCTAAAGGTATATTGAGAGGGGAATTCAAAGAAGAGGATACCATTCTTATTGATATGGAAGTTGGTGCATTTTCAAATGGCCAGCTTCCCCAGCAGAAGCTGGTATTCAGAAAACTGGAGCCGAGTTCTGGCTCTTCAGCTGCTGAATCTCAGGAAGCTGTTTCTCAAGTATAAACCAAACATCATTTGAGCAGATACCCTTATCATCCAAATTACTGACAAGCTCATGATATATAGTTTTGTGCTAAAGTTTTATGGGTTTATATGGTTCATCATTGCTAGTATAATTGTTTTCCATCAATACTTACAGAAATATTGTACTTGTGTAAATTATGGTTTCTCTATATAGTTCATTTATACAAAATTAAAGAAGTTGATCTCGATCCTTGGATTTTTTTGGTATATTCAATTGGAAAGGCCAGATCCACTACGGAAAACAATGCCAAATTTGAGCTGGGAAAGTAATAATGCTGTCATTTTTGTCTTTTCTTTCTCAGTCGAGTAATTTGGAACCAGAAGACGGTATGCTTTTGTGGGGAGAGGTTAATGAAAATTTACGTAGACGTATTGCTCCCCCCGGGGGGGGGGGGGGGGTTGAAAATGAACGTTTATCTAGGTGAAGGTGAGTCTGCCATTTTCGAATTGCTCAGGGGAGGGTTGCACCAGGACGTCTGAAATGCTCTAGTCTAATGTGGGCAGGTGGAAATTTCAAATACGATAGTTGTATGTCATTGTCAAAAATAGCCCTCAATCAGCGTATCTGAATGTTCTCGTGTTAATGCGACCGCAACTACAAAAGTGCCCGAATCCGCGTTTTAAATACCTAATTAAGACAATATGGCATATAACTAAGTAATGTCATTTTGTAACATAGTTCTTATTTGACCAGATTATAATGGGTCAATTTTGACAATAGCCAAACAAAATAATGTACGGAAGCTTTGACGCAAAGTGTAAATTTATAAAATAATACAAACTGTACAATATTGAAATAGTTTGTTTAAACCAACAAAGGAGTGGACAAAAGATACAATATAATAGCAATCATGCTTTATTTCGTATAATCAAATCATAAAACTCCACAACTGAAATAAAAATAATTCAAAAAACTACACAAATGTACCCTAACTTATGTGGAAACTATTTTAGGGTCCTCTAATTTTTAAAACTAATTTTGGGGTACCTTAAATAATAGTGTAACTATTTTTATAGCCCAATTCCGATCTGTGACATCATCATTCTGATTGTTTGAGTGGTGAATTTGAATTTTTAAAGTGGAAAGCCAAAATTACCCCTAAACATCTAAATCTTCCAATTATTTCCAACGGTTAGGGGGATTTTCTTTAAATTCATCCATCAACTAGATTTCTCTCTCCTTCCTTTTGGTCTTCCCTTTCCTTCCCCACTGCTCTGTTTTCTCCTTGCATTCCCTATTCTCCTTACATTCGACTCCTTTCCAAGCATACATCCTTCACATTGGCCCTCCTTCTCCTTGCTACTGCTGCTGCATTTTGGAGTGGTTTGCCTTCCACTACTCAAGGAAAGGGGCGTTGTTCTCTGTCCCCTGTTGCTACTGCTGTCAAGGTTGAGAGAACTAGACGGGACCGGCCGGTTCAACCGGTTGGACCGGGAACCGCTCAGAGCAACGGTTCGAAAATTCTTTAAAACCGCTTTAGTCATCAAACTGGGAAAAACCGGTGAAACCCGATTGGACCGGCTGACTCGGTCAGATTGACCCACCCACGGTTGGACCAGCTTTTCCAAGGTTTTTATAAAAACCAAATTTTTTTTGGGCCCTGAAGATTTCGGGCACAACTCAACCCTTTAATTGCATCCTTGGCTTGCCTTCCATGCTTTTTTATAAGGCTATCAAGTTTGGAAATTTTCTCAAAATGGCGATGTGGGACTTCTCAATTCTTACCCTCTAACAGAACTCGTATTTATGTAATGAGGGTATTGTACCACCTTCTACTCCATCAATATGAGACTATAATTAAGTTTCTTATTTTTCTTCTTCCTCATTATTTTGTACTTGTAACTTTTTTTATTAGATTTTAGTAATTTATGTTGTTAAAATCAAAAAGTATTTTTTTCATCAAATATATAATTTAATGATCTCTTCTTCCACATTATTTTGTAGTTGTTCATTTATTGTAATTTTTATTTCGTTCAATGTAACCAATGGATATTTTTTATTTATCATGAAACTCTTGTAATTTCTATATTCAAGCATGGGTTACCAGATTATTATGTCCAAATTATTGAGCTTTTGTATTTTTTTAGAAAAAAATTATGACACTGTAATTAGTTGTGTTACCAAATTATTATACCTAAATTATTTTTTCCCCTTGAAACAATGTCATTTTAGGGGGTTGAATTTTTTTTTTTTTTTGAGAGAGTGAATGCTTTATAGGTGGTAAAAATGGACAAAAGCCTTGAGCTCTTTTACAAAGCCTAAATTTAATTACAAGCCCATAATTTTGCATTGTCTTTGGCTTGTCTTTCATGCTTCTTTATAAGGTTACCAAGTTTGAGAATTTGCTCAAATTAGCAACATGGGACTTCTCAATTCTTACTATCTAATAAAATTCATATTTATGCAATGAAAATCTTGTAACCACCTTCTACTCCATTAATGTGGACCATAAATAAATTTCTTATTTCTCTTCTTCTTTATTATTTTGTACTTGTTACTTTTTTCTATTAGATTTTAGTTAGTAATTTGAAAAAAAAAATATATAACAAATATATATATAGAATTTTTTCAGGTTCACCGGGTTGTGCCGGTCTAATCCGGTTTGACAGTAAACCGGGTCAACCGGTCCAACCCCGGTCCAAACGGTCCGACCAGTTGAACCATCAACCCACTCAGTCGACCAGGTCGATCACCGGGTCGATCACCGGGTCTGTTCTCTTAACCTTGACTGCTGCTGCATCTTCAATTACCTTGATTTTTTTTTTTTTCCAGGAAGGGGCAAGAAGTTGAAATGAGAGGAATGTCATCCTCTAGGAGCAATCCGCTAAGTGAATTTGATGATGACTGTATATGTCCAAGATGCCATATGCAAGGAACAAGGAAAGTGTCCCATTCAAGCCAAAACCCAGGAAGGGAATACATAAAGTGCTTAAGGTGTGACAAGTTCTGAAAGTGGGTTAATGATAACAATGAGATGGAGAAGAAGATTATAGTGATGGTGACTGAAATCAAGAAGGGAGTTGTTAGAGTTAAGAATGCTAGTTAAGTTGATTGAGAAGGGGCAAAGTATTGTGTACATGCTCTTAATTGGTATTATTGTAGCTCTTGTCATCGTGATGATAGTTTGAAGTTCATTTGCTAATGTTTTGGAGCTGAATATTGTTATCATGGAATGAAATGAGTTACTTGTTGTTCTAGTGAACACATATTTTGTCTGGAACACATTATAATTCATTTTGTTGAAGTAAAGTAATTACATTACTAGATTTGCACTCTATCACATACTTTGTCTTACATAAGAAACATTGATAAAGTTAAGAAATTTTTCACTACAAAATATGACATAATAAGAAGAGGACTGGTGTAGGATTCTGCTGCTTAAAATGCTTGTAGGTCAGGTTGATTGGGATGCTCCAACTTGGTTGCATTGGGTGGAAGGACCTGTTGAGCTGTTGCTATTGTGGAGGGTGTTGGTGTTAAAGTGGCTGGCTTCTGCATCTTTGGCCTGCCCCGAGGTTTAGGAATCCTGCCTTCTGTGGGTATCCTCTTTCTTTTTGTTAGCAGTCTGCCATGGTCATCTCTTGGCCTTCCATAGGTTGCAGCATTATGGTCAAGGTGCTTGCATGTTTTACACCTGTAACAATAAAATAAATGATATTAGTTAACACATATTGGTGAGGTTAATTAACCAAAATTAAAGGTGAAACTAATACCTGGTAGTGCCAGACCCAAGTGCTTTGTGTGAGAGTTGCTGTGACTAAGATTCAGGTAAAGAAGTATTCATGGACTCTATTCTTTTATGCTTTGGTGGCCTGCCTGTTTTCCTTTGAGCATAGGGTGGGTCTAAATCAGGTAAATTTCTCTTCTCCCACATTTGTGGAGCTGCAGTAGGAGGAACAATGTGGTTGTAGAGATATTTATATTTCTCCACAGTGAAGCAGTCTTCCACATAATCTTCCAACCGTTGCTTTATCCTAAAAATGCACCTTGCAGCATATTTGCAAGGGAGGCCAGTAAGTTGCCATTTTCTACAATCACAGAACTTGTCGTGTAACCCCACCGTGAAGTTGGTATGCCCTTCAGTCACATCAAACTCCCCTTACAATGCATGTACCAGATGTGTGCAGTTCCTACTCTCCATCTCTGTCATAAGCAACTTCTTATGCACATATGGAACAAGCTTGCCATTCCATTTTTGTGACTTTTCAAATCTCTTGACAAAGCTACTCCTAATGAGTTTCCTGATTTCCTCAAGTGTGGTCAAGATAGGCAAACCTTTGAACTTGACAATTGCATGATTGAAGCTTTCAACAAAATTATTGGTATTGTCATCACATTTAAAATTGGTATCAAACTTAAACCTAGCCCACAGTTCTAACTTCTCATTATCTCTTAGCCAATGATAAGCTCCAGGGTCTTTCTCCCTAATTTTTTCCGTTACTTTCTCATGTACAAATGGGGCATAGGCATTTGCAGCAATGTAGAAAAAGGCATGAAACCATGCACCTAACAAGTGAACAACAGTTCTCTCAACCAATGCTTTTTGATGTACAGTCCTAATTTAATGAAGTAAAAAACAAGAGTATGTACTGTTTAGGCTTACCTGGATAAAGTTGAGCAAAATTTTTGTAGTAATGGAGGACACTTGTTCTCCTTGAAGCAGTAGGCATAACATTTCTCAAGGCCTTTGCAATTCCCTAAACACAATAAAATAATGAACAAGTACGTGAAGCAGCCTATATGACAATATCAATTCACAAAGAAAACAACACAAGCTTACCTTGTGTCTATCAGAAATTATGGTATACATGGACTGGTTCTTAACTGCATCAAGAGCTCTTACTAGGCCAGACCAAAAAAAAAAAAAAAAAAACTCCACTCCTCCTTATTTTCCTTCTCAACCACAGCATAAGTAATGGGAACTGTCCATTATTGCCATCTAGAGCAATTGTAGTGAGTAACACTCCCCTGTACACCCTGTTAAGATGGTAGGCATCTGTCCCAATCAAAGGCCTACAAAATTGTTTGAATGCTACAATTGAAAGATTAGTACAGATGAGCATGTGCTTGAAAATTGAGTTCTTGACAGGCCCTTGGTAAGCCCAGGTAATGAAAGTAATGGACCCTGGATTTTTGGCTTTGAACTCCTTTGTGTAATATGCCAAGTACTTGTACCTTTCCTCATGTTTGCCATCAACAACATCCTTCATCATTTTCCTCGCCCTCCAACATGTATGATCTGGAATATGAATTCCATACTTCCTTATCACAATTTCCTGCATTCCCTTCACATCCATTTTTGGAGCAGCTATAAAGTAAGAGAGAAGAACTGACCCAGGGAGTTGTGGCCATCCTATTTTGGTCAGGTCTACCATAAATATGCCTCCACTATGTGCTTTCACCATCCAAGTAGTTTTATCAACTAGCACACTACAATGAATTCTCCAAGTGCATCTAGGGTTGGTACATTTCTGAGTATATCTAGTTTTCTCATTCTTCACCTTTTGTAATGGAAAGCCTTCTTGATGCAGGACTCTCTCATGATTGTCAGCGAGTCCTCTTTATAAGTGAAAATATGACCAGACAATAAACTAACCTTACTATCCCTGTTTCTAGTCCATAGAGTTTCTTGCCTTAAAGCCCTTGCTATTTTGTTCACAACTAGAGCCCTATCCGCATCAATGTCAATAATTTCTATTCCTAATTGCATCCTCTACCCAACCTTAACTTCTAGTTGCTCATCATCTCTGTATTTACTGCTGTTATTCTCCTCATCTAAAGACACATCTTCACCATCATTAACATCTCCAGTCTTTTCAACATCCCCTATGAAATCCTCATCCTGATTATCATCATCAGAGGCTAGGTTGTCATCAACACAAGTAACAATAACCCTACCGCCCTCAGTATGAGTTCCAACAATAGAAATCAGAGCCTCCCTACCATCATCCTACTCATTCTCCTCAACATCCCATTTAGGTTCTCTGCACAGAGATCCAACATCAAAATCCAGCAGCTCATCAACTCTAAGGGCAGCCAAAGGTAAAGGATTGAATGGTGGTGGACATTTGGAGGTGCTACTGCTGCTTGGTTTTTTAGGAGCAGAAGTTTTGGGAGTTGGTTTTGTGCTTAGGGTTAAACTAGGGCATGTATGTATGCCAACATCTCTAGATTGAGACCTGGTGTGAGGTTTGGTAGGGACTGTAGTGGGGTCACCAAGGTTATAGTTAGGTTTGGTTAGTGTTCTGCATGAGTGTTTAGGGTTTGAGTCAGGTTTGGATGGGTTAGGAGTGGATTGTAAAGGAGTGCAGTCAGGTTTCTTTAGGGATAATTTGGTCTATGGCTTAGATGGGTATGAAGTGAACTGTACATGTTCATTAGGAGTAGATTGTAACGGGGGACAGTCAGAAGTGGATCATAAAGTGGATTACAAAG
>NCQT01071315.1:25113-35583 GCA_002740465.1 Stenocereus thurberi
TTTTGAGAGCTTGAAAGAAGAAGAAGCTAAAACTGAGTCAAGTTCGAAGAATTACGGGCATTGAGTGAGAGATTGTCAACCGGACTTCATGAATAAGCAATTCTTCTATTTTCTTTTCTTCATTTTCTCTTCTAGATAGATTTATGCTTTTAGATGTCTGTTTTGTTAATTTCAAACAAGAGTGTTTTTCTTATTCTATAGGTTGCTTAACCAAACCGATGTTGTTGATTTTGCTATTTGGATGTTGAAGTGTTTGAAACTCTCTTTGGTTTTTACAATTTGATCATAGAGTTTTGACTACTGTTGTGAGATTCCTGGCTAATTTCCTACATGTATGTTAGATACTCAATCGAGGTAATGAAAGGTAAAGATTGATATTGCATACTAAAATTAGAACCTGTTTCATAATCACTTGAGATAGAGTTGTGAATCAGGTAGTCTTGTGATAATCAGACAGTTAAACTTGATTAAATTAGGATCTAAAGAGAATTAATCATTAGTTTGATTAAGTTAATTCAGTTCATTCTAAAGAAGATTGTGAATTCTAAAATATTGTCAACTAGTGCATAAATGTGCAAACTGACAAGTGCTTGTTTAACAAGTTAGATCGGAACATTGTTAAGTGATGCTACTCCTAGATGCTTTTAGTAACTGAAGTTAATCCTAATTTGTTAACGTTTGTTAGATAGAATCTGAATCCAAGTCTTGATTCCGCTTAGAAAATTTTAAAGGAATAGGGTCAGTAGTTCAATCTAGTTTTCATGGAATGGCCTTGACACACAACAACCCGTGCACTTGTGGTGCTGATCAAGTTTTTGTTCTATTGCTGAGTGCTAGATTTGGATATTGAGTTACCCTTAAAAAGTTTGATTAAGCATTTTTCTTTCCCTTTTATTTGTGAATTTTACATTTTTTTGGCGTACTTTAATTGGTGTAAATTGTCTTCTGTTTTATGTACAAGTGCCCAATTTTGGTGCCCTCTTTGAGTTTGGCCCCAAGATCAAGTGGACTTGCCATAGAAGGAAGAGACAACGCCAGTTGGAAGAGACAACGCCAGTTGCAAGAGAAGCTAGAAGCGGGAGAATCCACACATGAGATGGTGGGTGGTGAACATGAACGAAGGAGGACCCTTAAGGACTATGTCACTATGGGGATCCAAGACCTCAGTCCAGGCATTACAAGTCCTGTCGTAACTGCAAATAATTTTGAGCTCAAGCTAAAGCTAATCTTAGTGGTGCAACAATCCCATTTCAGCAGCACACCCATAGAGGATCCTAGTTTACACCTCCTAGTTCTTCTTGAGGTGTGTGCCATATTGAAGATCAATGGTGTCTTTAATGATGTGATTCGCCTCTGCTTGTTTCTATTATCTGATAGAGACAAAGTAAGCGTGTGGCTCAACTCTTTTTTAGGACCAATCACCACATGAGATGAGCTCACTAAAGCATTTCTTGCCAAGTTCTTCCCTCCTAGCAAGACGACAAACTTGAGAAACCAAATCACCTCATTTTACTCAGTACGAGGATGAGTCCCTTTATGAAGCTTGGGAGCGCTTTAAGGATATTTTGAGATTGTGTCCCCATCATGTACTCCACAGTGGATGATTATGAAAACATTCTACAGATTCACACAAGCGATGACGTTCATGATTGATGCAATGACCGGAGGTACTTTGATGAACAAGACAGAGGATAAAGCATACAACTTGATTGAGGATATGGCGCTCAGTAAGTACCAATCCAATAAGAGAACTCCTTTTAAGAAGATCAGAGGTAAATTTGATGTTGATACTTTAACTTGCCACTAAAATGGAAGCCATGACTCAATGACTTGATCGTTTGAATGCTAATATGATGAATGCATGTGCCACCTCTCCAACTTGTGATATTTATGGATTTGTTGACTACATGACTTTGAATTATCAAGTTGGGAGCCCTTTTCCCCAAACCTCTAGAAAGAAAGTTGCATATGTCAATAACTTCTAACCTAGGATGATCCATGACCCATACTCACTTACAACCCCGATTAGAGAACCATCCTAACTTATCCTATAGGAGTGATCCTCTTCCCTTACCTCAAGCTACTGCGAGGTCCCCACCTCTTGATTTTCAAAGACCTAACTTTCCTCTACAAGTTTCACAAAAGTCCAACCTATAGTCTACTTTGGAGAGCACAGTTTTGGTGCAATAAAACCAAGAGGAATATATTAAGCAGTTAGTCTTTAAGGTTTATTTGCTAACTACTCATAACAAGATGTTGGAATCCTAAATTGCCTAATAAGCTAGCTTTTTTTCCGCACCTCTAAATAGATTACCTAGTGTTCAAGAACCAACTCAATCAAAAGCTTAAACTGATGGTTGAAAGCCCAGGAATAGGTTTATACTCTAACACGCCCCTCATGTGAATGCCCTTTAGGCTTGAAGCGTGGATGATGCAAAGACTCCCCCTACTTGCGCAATAAATCACTACGGGGGCTGCTGACATTTGAACTTGTGACCTCTCGCTCAGAAAGACTCTGATACCATATTTAAGATCTAACTCAACCAAAGGCTTAAGCTGATGATTGAAGGCTCAGAAATAGGCTTATACTCTAATACCTAGCAAGCCTGAGCCTAACTCTAAAGAGTATTGCAATTGTGTTGTGTTAAGAAGTGGCAAACAACTTGCGGGTCAAATGGTTGCTAGAGATGGCATGGACAGAGAACGTGTTCAAAAGAAAAATTCTAGTAAGCCTATTGTGGAGAGCGATGAGAATAAGCCTTTAGGACAAGAGCGAGAGTAAGAAGTGCATACGATCAAAGTCCTCTAGCCCAAAGCCTTACCTACCACCTTTTCCTCTCCCACAATGATTTGCCAAGGCCAAACTTGATGGTCAATTGTGCTTAAAAAAGTTGCATGTGAGCATTCATTTTATTGATGCTTTTTCTCAAAAGCCTATGTATGCAAAGTTTTTGAAAGAAATGCTCCCTAAAAAGAGGAAAATTGATCAGCATGAGAACATAGATTTAAGAGAAGAGTGTAGTGTTATGGTTCTAAATGAGCTTCCTTCTAAGCTCAGGGGCCCTTATAGCTTATCTATTCCTTGCGTGATTGGAACAGTTAGTATTGATAGGGCTTTCTATTAGCTTGGTTCTAGTGTGCGTTTGATGAACTATTCTATCTTTGAGAGACTTGGTGTAGAAGAGTTGAGACCTTCCGCTATTTTAGGGGACTGTACTGTAAAGTACCTTTGGGTATTTTAGAGAACATTCTTATCAAAGTGGATGCCTTTTATGTGCCTGTGGACTTTGTAATCTCTATGGCTGAAGATGTCTGTTCCTACATCATTCGTGGGATGCTTTCTTGGCCATTGTAGCATGTAACATTGATGTTAAGGAGGAGAGGTTGACTTTTAATGTGGAGCATCACATTGAGTTTGGTTTGTCTAAGGACCAAAGCCTCCCCTTCTTCTCTTATTTGTTGTGGGATTGATGTGCTAGCTTCTAATGAGATTATGTAGTTAATTAAGGCAGGGTCCAAATGATCCTTATCTACTTAATTTTGTGTCTTTTGAGGGCCCTAAACTTCATAGTGTGAAGGTAGATTTGGTTGAAAACTTGTCACCTAACATAGTCAAGAATGAGCCCTATACTTTTGACGAGGATTGTTTGAGTGATTGTTATAGGCTTGCACAGGTGTTGCGTTCTTTGCCTCCTTTGAGGGATGTTGAGACTAACCTTGATTTGGAGGTCAAGCGTAGTTATTGTGATGATTGTCCTTCTAATAGTCTCCACCATAAGATTATTGTCTATTTGGGCCAAGCTACTAAGAGGAATTTAATGCTTAAGAAGAACCTCCATCCCCTTTACTTAAAGTTGTTCCTTCTTTTGCAAGAGTTTAAGTTTGAGGTTCGTGATGAAGGAGAGACAAGTGTTCTGGAGTCCTCTTTCTTGTCGGTTTTTTCCCTCTCCAAAGGATGATTGGTGTAGGGCTTGGCTAGAGACCTTGAAGAATAACTACTTGGGAAGCAACCCAAGGTTCTTCTTCTTTCCCTGTTATTTTTCTTTCTTTAGTTTTCATACATTTTTGGTATGTGCTTTTTCATGGTCCCATTGCTCCTTTAGTCTTTTCATACCTATATATGTTTAGATTGATGACAACGTATCCTCTAAGCATGAGGGAGGGAAATCTTGTAGGTTTTGCACTTACCTTAAGCACACTACATTTCCTTTCAGAGTGAGTGCTACTTTTGTGGGATCTGAGGAGATTCATATATATGTCCACAAAAAATTAGATTCCAAGAGGCCCACAAAAATTTTTTAGAAAGCAATCTATCCAGTTAAAAGTTATGAGACACATTTAAAAATCAGAAGTAATACAGGTTAAAATCAAGCAGGCAATACATATAAATAAATAAACAACCAAATACTAAGGGAATTAGATGCCATACCTTAAATTTTTCATACCTTAGTTTAAGCATGTTTTGTCTATATTCAATAGGCTTTGTATGTAGGTCATTTAGGTCCAACTTTAGGTATGTATTTTGGTTTAGATTTGCATATAAAAAAATACAACAATAAAAACAAACATCCAATGACGATTCTCTAGGGATGGTAGCTTTCATAAGCTTGCTTAACTTTTAATGTGGGACTATTGGCCCCTTTGGTTTGAAAATTTTTGAAGATCTTGTGGATATCTCTTGTTTTGGCCATTGTCTTAATTGACAACAGTGTTGCCCCTCAGAGTCCTTTGCATTAATGTTAGTACATGAGATTCATGTCACGAGCTAGATAAGACTTTGGTAAATATCCTATGAGAATTTGAGCCTTATTGATGAGAGATGCAATCCTTAAGCTCCCAAGATAAAAAATAACAAGGCAAATATCACACTAAAGGATGCTTCTTTTGGATTCATTCTCAATCAATCAATAGATTGTGAGGTTTATACCTAAGGTAAGTTACTAATGACAGATAATTACTTTTCACCAAATTCCTCTCTTAAAGGCTCATAACCACCCAAAAAGAATTTTAAAGGGAAGACTCTACTCACCACTCTTAATTAAAGAGATAAAGATGTATAGATTTTAGTGAGAGAAAATGACCATTTGCCTTTCCATTCATAATTCAACTCAAGCTGAGTTTATGTGGAGGTACTGAGGTATATAAATATCCAAAATGGAGGGATTAGCTATTACAATAGTTGGACAAGTATACCAATAGGGGGATTACAAATTATCTTAGAAAAAATAAATTAAATTACTAAGATAATTACAAGTAAGGTGAGCTGTTTTTTCCTGGATTGATACTCCATCTTTTAGCGAGCTTTTAGAAGGCTCTACTCCACCAATAGAGGTTCCGCCGCTTGGAATGTCTTCCTTGCTGAGTGTATAATCACCTCATGCTAATTAATCTTAAGGATAACAATTGTAACCTCCTCAATTAAGGCCAAATTCTAGATTGCTCTAAAACTGAAATTTTGTGCACATCCCATACATTTGGGCCATTTCTCCCAATATTTGAATCTAATGCCCAATTTTAGCTCATGGGGATAAAATAGACATCTTAGGAAATCATAAAAACTTGGGCTTGCTTCGTTTGGGCTCTATTAGTTAGGATTTTAGCTTAACCCAAATTCAGCAAATTTTCCGACAAAAACCTACACTATATGAGTTGGGGGTTTTATCACTTGAGGGAATCAAGATGCATCCTAACCTGGAATTTTATCACATCATCCCAAATTAGACTGTCTGATCTTCCTAACAAAGCATATATTTCCCTAATTGGACTCCGTTTGGATGGTGAAAAGTCAAGTCGTCAAGTGAAATGCTAGAGCGGCGACCATCTTAACCAAGAAAGAGAGGTTTGGACTTTAGTAAAATAGGGGAGTAGCCAAGCATGGGCTTGTGGCTTGGTCTACATCTGCTTCCCCCTCTTGAGAAGGATTTTCCCTCAAATCCTCAAAGTCATCCTCCATGTAAGGAGTTCAGTCACCTACATTGAAAGTGGCACTCACATGCATGTCTCCTGTTAAGTCCAATTTGAAGGCATTGTCACCAATTCTTTCAAGTACCTTGAAAGGGCCTTCCCCTTGAACCATGAGTTTGTTTTGCCTCCTAGAAGGGAATCTCTCTTTCCTTAGGTGTAATCAAACCAATTCTCCCAGGTTGAAAACCATGGGCTTTCGAAGCTTGTTTGCTGTAGCCTTGTAAGAGGTGTGGCGTTCTCTATTTGAGTGCAAATTTGCTCATGGAGCGTCTTCATTTTCTTAGCTCTCTCTTGGGCCTGAAAGCTGACCTATGCTCAATGAAAAGAGGAAGAAGATCTATTAGAGCAAGAGGATTAACTTCATAAGAAGCTTCAAAGGGAGAGTGGAATATAGCATAAGTAGGAGCCCAGTTATAAGCAAACTGGCATGAGGAAGCTTGTTGTGCTTGAAGAGGAACCCATCTTGTAAGGTATAGGAGTCATGATCCTTGGAGTTTGCAACAATCTCTTGGAAATCTTCATCTTCCTTGTAGGGTTCCTGGATGGTGTAAAATCCCAAAATTTTGGCCTTCAGAGTGGAGAGGAGAGTATATCTTCTTAGGAGTGCGTTGGCGGCTCATTTTCCTTGCCATCTTTATACTTACAGGTGAAGGAAAATGATTAGAGAAATTCCACCCACTTGGCATGCCTTGAATTGAGCTTGGCTTGCCCATTGATGAAAGATAAGGCCTTGTGATCTGATTGTATCACAAAGGGTTTAGCTTGAGATAGTGACTCCAATGGATAAGAGCCCTAATGGTAACATAAAACTCTTTGTCATAAGTGGAGTAGTTGAGTTTGAGGCCACTCAACTTCTCACTAAAGTAGGCCGTTTGGCTTGGATGAGGATCGCCCTAATGCTAAAGCCACTAGCATCACATTCAACTTCAAATAGGAGATCAAGGTTGGGAAAAGCCAAGATAGGAAACGAACATAACCTTTATTTGGTTGTTTCAAAGACCCTTTAGGTGTCCCTTGTCCATTAAAAGCTTCCTTCTTCGTGCATTCGGTTAAGAGAGCCATATTAGAGCTAAAATCTTTGATGAACCAGTGGTAGAAAGAGGCTAACCCATGAAAGCTTCAAACTTCTGTGATGGAGGTGGGAGTAGGTAAACTCTCGATAGCCTCAACCCTAGATTCATCAACTTGAATTCCTTCACCGGACACAACATAACCAAGAAAGATAGCCTTATGAGTGAATGGTTCACACTTCTCATGCTTGACATGTAACTTTTGTTGCCTGAATACTTGGAACACTTGAGAGAGGTGTTCCACATAAGATGTCTCATCATGACTATACACGAAGATATCTTCAAAATACACTACGACAAACTTCCCAATGAATGGTCATAGGATCACATTCATGAGCCTCATGAAGGTACTAGGAGCTTTATATAAACCAAAAGGCTTGACAAGCCACTCATACAACCTTTACTTGGTCTTAAAAGCGATCTTCCATTTATTTCCTTCCTTCACCCTAATTTGGGGATAGCCACTTCTAAGGTCAATTTTGGAAAAGAACTTGGAACCATGTAACTCATTAAGCATATCATCCAATTGAGGAATAGGATATCGGCACTTGATGGTGACGTTATTTATGACCCTAGAGTAAACACGCATATGCCAAGTCACATCTTTCTTAGGTACTACTAGAGCGAGAATCGAGCAAGGACTCAAGCTCTCTTTAATGTAGCTATGGTCTAAAAATTCTTGGACTTGTCTTTGTAGTTCTTTTAATTTACAACGATTACATCAATAAGCCGGCATGTTTGGCAAAGGAGCACCCGGTAGGAGATCAATTTGGTAATTAATTCCTCTTAAAGAAAGGAGCCCCGAGGGTAATACCATGGGGAATAGATCCACAAACTCTCTCAAGAGTGATTAGGCTAGGGGATGCATGGGTTTTACTCCCACACATCTATTAGATTCTACTATGAATAAGGCAAATAAAGGCTTGCTCTTACTAATATCTCCCTCTAACCGTGTTTCACTTATAAAGATGCTTTTCTCACTTCCCTTCCCCAGCTTAGATTTGAGGGGTTTAGGTGGAGGCAGTGGTGTCAAAGTAAGATTGCAGTCCTTGTATTTGAATGTATATGTATTGGCATGCCCATCATGAATGATGTGATTACTAAGCCACCAAGGCCTACCAAGTAACAAGTGACATGTATCCATAAGAAGGGCATCACATAGCACTTTACCATAATATGGACCAACCGAAAATGCAATAAGAGCTTGCTTAGAAACAATTGTCGCGCTTTCTTGCTTGAGCCATCGGAGAGAATAAAGGGTGGGATGCACCTTGGTCGGTAATTGAAACTTGTCAATGAGTGTTGTGGAAGCTACATTGGTGCAACTTCCTCTATTAATAATAAGCTCACACATCTTGCCTCCAATAGTGCATCGGGTATGGGAGTTTTGTTCCCTTTGGCTTGGCTTACAAGGAGCCTCTTGGGCATGGAGTGGTCTTTGAATTACCAAGAGTTCACCCACGTTCGGAGTGATCAAAGTCTGATTCTCATTCTCGACGTCCTTCTCACTAGTTGCTTCCTCAGTAGCTTGAATTTCTTCTACTTCTCTAATGGTAAGAGTTCTTTGACTGAGACAATCCACTTGGAAGTGTCCATAACCATGACATTTGAAACACTTTTTATCCTCCAATCTCCTTGGAGGTTCATTAGCAATCCCTTTACCCCTCGTCAAGGGTTTTGACTGGTGTAGGGATAGTGTTAGTTTTGTTGGGGCAGAAGTAACCATTGGGGGTGCTTCGAGAGCGAATAAAGAAGGTGGTTTGAAAGGGCTTTTGGCCCCTTATGTTGCTTCTCAACTTAGATGGCTGGGTGATACACATCATCAAAGGATAAATAGGTTATGGATCCACTTTGTTAGTAATGCTAGGAGACAATCGCATAATGAACCTATCAATCTTGAGTTCGAGTTCTTCATCTAAGCCACCCTCATTTGGAGCTGTTCAAACTTCCTAATGTAATCTTCTACCTTTAGACTCTCTTGGTTGAGAGAGGTGATATTGAGGTAGAGTTCTTGTTTGTAAAAAGGGGGTAGGAATCTCTTGTCCATATACTTTTTTAGCGTGGACCAAGTTTTGAATTTGGATTTGGCTTCTCCAGCTATACTCTTCTTCAAGTGCTTATATCATAGTGAAGTATACCTCTTCAAATTAAGAATGTCCAACTTGAAGGCCTTCTCATCATTGTACTCTTTGAGTTCAAAGATCCTTTTAATGGTTGAACTCCATCAAGATGGCTCTTCGGGTTAAGAGTGCTATCAAATTCCAGAGCCTCAACTTTGAGATCTTTAAAGTCATCCATTGGATGCTTTCTTCTTATAGGTCTTCCTTCCTCATCATCAAAGTCTTTATGAGAGGAAGAGTATTCGATGCTGATAGGGTGAACATCATAGCCTTGTCGGTAAGGGTTTCGTGGTGTGGATCCCTTTACTTGTTTAACCTCTTGAGTGAGCTTACTCTTGAAGCTCAAAAAGGGCCCTATCTATCTCATGGGCTTGCTTAGAAAGAATGTTCTTGGATTAAGAAACATTTCCTTCACCGGCCATGGTTGGTAGTAAGGTAAAAAAAGGGAAAATGGTGGAAAGAGGGGAGGCATGGACATGCCAGAGGGGGCACAAAGAAGAAAATAGTGAAAATGAGAGTGGCATGATCATGCCCAGTGGCACGGGATGATCGTGCCAAACCTCTGGAGCAAGAATGAATGGGAAGGAAAGGTGGCACGGCCGTGCCAAGTAGCACGGGGTGGTCGTGCCAAATCTCTGCCAAGGTATTTTTTGACGGGCTATTTGTGAATGCCTTTTTGTGCAGTTTTAGGGATGTGTTTAGGTTAGGAATTGTATTTAGACTAAAATTAGTGTTCTTTGTTGTTCAACCTGAAATTATTACATTTTATACCCTTTATTATCTAATATTTGCTCAAAATTAAATATTAAATGAGAATTTTAATATGTTTTTACTTATTTTGTATGAGTAATGAAATCTGAATAAATTAAGTCTCAGAGGATTTAGAAGAAGCATTATGGATCAAAAAATGAAGAGAAGAGAAGGAAGACAGCCCGACAGGCCCAGCCCTGAGCCCAACCGGCCTCTGTCTCTTCCCTTCTTCCCCTCCCCCTCTTCTTTTACTCGCTGGGCCTATTTACCTCCAGACCGTGGCCCATCTTCTTATTCCTTCCTCTTTCCTTGCACGGCCCAGAGCTCCAGCTTCCCCTTCTCCTCCTTCTTTTGCTTCTCCTCACGTTAGACCGGCCCAACCTACCCCCATTTAATCTGTCACGTGCAAATCACATGACCTGAGCCCCTCATCTCCCCCTTCAATCTTCTCTCTCCTCAGTGATTCTTCTTTCTTAGCCTTTCAGCAGACCCAGCCGAAGAATAGAGCACGACATGGCTCTTCCTCTTCCCCACCATAGCCGTTACTCCCCCTCTCTCTCTTCATC
>NCQT01071346.1:12202-24072 GCA_002740465.1 Stenocereus thurberi
TACTANAAAAGGGGACCGCTTGCATCTTCATTTGAACACTTCCCATCCATTCCATTTTCTCCATAATCTACGATCTAGATTAGGATTGTACATTAGATTAGAGGAAGAGCAAGTTAAAGGTGAAGATTGCAAGGGATCTAATAAGTGCAACATTGATTCCTTCAGACGTGTCAATTGGACAAATACGCTCATAGTGACTAGGATGGATATCTCGTATCCGAAAACTAGCAGTTCGCCCTGTCAATCTATGGAATTTTGCCAATCAGTAATAATAATGCCAGCTATATATATATACACACACACACATACATACATACATATATATACATATATATATATATATATATATATATATATATATATATCTATATACATATATACATATACATGGGAGCGAACTCCAGGCGAATATGAAGCCCATGGATACACCCATCTTTCTGCTAAACAAGATGTATTGAACTTATAATTCATTAGCGACTTTTGATGAATGTCAACTAAGTGTCGTAAGTAAATTGCTCCCAGTTGTTCAAACATTTGATAACCAGACTCATATGTGAATATATAACCTATGGAAAAGTGAGCTAACCCTACTAATCTTGCTTGCACAATAGAAAGAGCCACTGGTCTATCTCTCCATTGAATAAAATTGGCCAAAGGATGAACCTTGCCTCGGAATCCTTGGGTTTTAGGGGCATTGGATTCTCACCAATGTTTGCATTACTCAAGCCAACATTCTCACTTCCGCTTCATCTTATTACGGCTAGCGCCGAATCTTCCCTCTAAAGCGGAACGCTCCCTTACCGATGTTTTTACGGCTTTTTATTAGTTAATCCAGATAAAGCCCCTAGACAGCGTATTTTTTTGAAACAAGACCCTCAGTAACGCGACATAAAGACTCCTTTCTTTTTTTCTTCATTTATTTTCTTTTTTTATATTTCGCTTTATAAAAGAAATCAAAATTAAAATTGAACTAAATAATAAATAAAGCGAAATCCACTGAAGTACAATAAATAAGAAATAATGAAATGAATTATTATTGTATAGATATCATATATGAATCCATTTTTCACTTAGATATTAAATTTTGTATTTTTATTTTTAAATATGTAAGTAAACTAAAAGGAAAAGAAAGGGTTAAATCTCGGCACACCAAATTAGTATCGGGTTTGCAACGGTAGTTCAAACGCGCATCAGCTAAGCAATTCTTCTTCCTTCTCTTCTCTTTTCTCTTTATATTTTTATGCTTTCATATTATTGTTGATTTTTATGTTAAGTCATGGATTGCTAATCTTGGAATTGAGTTGAGTTGTTGTGAATGAACCAATTCTTGTTTTGATCTAAAAGTGCTCTGGATTTGTTGGGTTTATTCTATTGAATCTTAGACGTTGATTTTCTAGTGGAAAACTTGATCAATTTCTTACTTGTTTTAGGCATTTGGTGAAAAATTGAAAGGTGAAACTAGATGTTAGAAAACTAAGACTCGACTTAAGTGTGCGGGATCTTGGGAAAGACTCACTGTTTAAAGAAACTCTTAGATTTGATAATTGCATTATTAATGATCCCTGATTAATCAAAAATCCTTGAGAAATGATAAGTTGATTAGATTTAATAATTTCATTCCACCTTGAAAGAGGGGTTTGATAAATTGATTTTTGATTTTGGAATTACCCATCTAAAGAAGAGGCGCTTGATTAATTCTTGAGTTGAAAAATTACTTGATTTGATTAAATTCCTTGATTGTTCGTCTATTAGATTGGATAAGTAGCCTAGTTAAATTTCACTCTCAAATTTGGATTCTCTTAGCCTATCGTGATGCAGTATAACCCAATAGATCAACCAAGTCTCCATGGGATCGACCTTGATTTGCTACAGCGCCACCGTGTGCTTGCTGCCCTATCAATGCACCACCATGGGAAATAATGCGATGCCAGCTGCTTGAGTCAACTGAAGAGTCCCTTAATGTTAGTGGCAATATCATTGATTGTTTGAATGTCATACCTCGTGGACGTTGGGTGTTTTGAGTGAAGACAAAACGTTAATTTGAATATATTGGATTACACTAACTAATCTTATGTTTGCAAGAACCCCACCTTGAGGTGATCCCTCCTCCCTGGACAGAATGGTTTAAAGGAGATGTTAAGGAGATTAAGGGGGAGATCACTAGTCTGAAAACTGGTCAAGGTGAGATCAAGCAGACATTAGCCAGCCTCAAATGGGTATGTGAGAATCTGAAAGGGTGTGCTACTGAGATCAAAAGCATTATCTCCGACTTGAAAGTAGATAAAGGGACTTTTAAAAGGATAAGTAATGAGTTTAGGGCAAATATAGCAAGGTCCGAGTGGCACTGAAGACCGCCCAGGATGAGGTGAGTTCGGAGGTGGGCATTGGGGAACAGACTGATGTGCTCGAGGCTACAGAGGAGCCTAAGACAACTGCTCCAGCCCCCCGTACAGATGACCATGCTTGATGATCTCTCTCTTTCTTCTCTCAAAGATAAATTCTTGTTTTTATGATTTTGAGCAATTTGAATGTTTTAAACAATGATTTGCCAAACATTTTTGTGAGTCTACCCCTTTTGATGAAAGTTTAAAAGCAGAAGAAAAAGGATGGACTCAATAGCATTAACTATGAAAAATCAAAGCTCGCTCGAAAGGCTTTGAAAGCTTCTAATGTTCATAGCTAGGTGGTTAAGGCGCCTTGTCTTTTACTAACTATGCTGTACTTTTGCTATTGATACTAATATACTTGATAAGGTTATATGATCTTCAAAGTCAAATTTTTTCTTTCATCAAAAAAGGAGAGATTGAAGATTTCCTCAATATCAGTAGCAATGTCATTGATTGTTTCAATGTCATAGCTCACAAGCCTTTGGTGTTTTCAGTAAAAGACACAAACTTAATTTGAGTACCAATCTATCTTTGTAGGAACCCTGTATCAAAGTCAGAATATCTGACTTTGGTATTAACTTAATCATTTTTTTGGTTGGTAAAAACGATTTATATGATATATTGGTTTATTCTTTAAGATATATTGCTATTAATATATTCGAAAATATTCTATTATTTATTTCTGGATGGATTATATGTTATGATGCAATATATCTTTGCTTATTATCCAAGATCTTATAAAGCTTTTATTTGATTTAACTTTGAAAAGCTGTAAAAAATACATCTTTTTTTTTATGGAAGTGAAAATTAAATCTTGAGCTCAATTGTAAATTACTTTGATTGATTATGGCAAGATCTTTGAAGATCAAACCAAGCTCTTCTTATAGCAATCAAGATCCATTATTATTGACAATCAAAATCAAAGTTTGGAAACACCAAAGTTTGAATCAACGACATTGGATTCTTGGCATAATGCATTGAAAAATTGACAAGTACTATAGCTTCAACTGCCAAGAGGGTTTTGAATCTGTAAAAGACAAAGCTAAAGCATACTGTAAGACACAAGAAAGAATAACATCGCGAAAAGAGCTCAAGTGCGCACCATTCATAATACTCTCTTGTGTACTTCTTGATTCATTTGAATATCTAAAAGAAAGAAATTGTAACAAGTTGTGGAACATACTTGGGTAGAAAGGTATTGAGAGGTCAACACTAAGTGAGCATGCTGGATAAGGTTCCTTATTCGAGTGAGATTGGAGCACTAGGCAGATCGTAAAGCCACTGGTGTGTACTTCTTAAGTGAACAAAAAGTGTAGGTGATTAAATCCTAAGGGAATAAGTGTCCTGGGCAGTGGCTAGCCCTACTTGGAAAGGTAAATATCGTAAAAATATCATGTGTTTTATTCTGTTTTATTTATGGACTTCAATTTTATTTATTATTGATATAGGTGATTAGCTTTCAAGGTTGTCCTTACTTACGTTGGCTATGTAGGATCAAAGTACATTAAATTCTTTATGAAGTCTTAATTTTTAAGGCATCACCCTATTTAACCTCTTTAGAGTGATCTAACACTGTCTTTTAGGACCTTCACCAGCAGTTGCCCCAACCACTTGGTTATAATTTGTTATTTTGCTGACATCATGCAATCTTAGTTGGCAATAACTGGTTAAATTATGAGGAGCACTTTTACATAAACATCGATTGTTTCCCTTTTGTACTGATCATTTTAGAGAATCAATGAAAAACCCTGCACCTTCTCTGTACTTTTTCTCTCTGTAGTTCTTCCCTTTTTCGCAATTCGTATACATATATTTACAGAGATTCTTGCTTTAATCAAAATGATATAATCCACGCGGTTTTGCTGCCAAGCCTCCCCCTGCTTTACATAATTTATATAACTCTACAAGACTATCATTCGATAAAAATCAAATGGGGCAGCTGTACTTCACTTCCAAAAATTTCAAACAATAAAAACTTAATTGTGATGCCCATTTCCAATCCTTGAAATAAACTCCAATTTCATTTCTAATTCCAATCGGAACTCCTCGGACAAATGGATAATTCGGTCTGGCTATGGATCGGGTTAAACTAGGGTTGGGTCGTGTTTCAAGTTAAGTGAATTTTGGGTCAGTTTGGTTTGGGTCAAGTAAACTTTGATTTGTATTAACCAATTTTTGATCCAATATGCTTAAGGAACATTGTAGAAAATTTCAGGTTGCATGTGGTTCGATTCGGGTCAACTCGAATTTTGGGTTAACTTTCGGGTTACCCTATTTCGGATGTTGAGTCAAGTATTGGCTCAGTTCAAATTTCAATTGTAGATCAGCTTTGCCAAGTCTGTTCTTACTTGGACCTAAGCTTATACAAAAAAGAGCATTGGTCTATTTATCTAATGGGTTTCAGAGTCTTTTGACTTCGTTCCTCATATATGAATGCACTAGATTTTTTTTGTTTCTATAAAAATGTTCATTATCGTCAAGAACATAATAAGTTTATACAACATCAAAAGTATAAAGTGACCCACCTTCTAGAAAGGTCAGCCACTTTATCCTTTCATAAGCAAAATTAGGATAATTTACATTTGGGTGAATCGAGTTTTAGCGTAATCATTTTGAGGACCAGGTTTTTAAAAATTTTACTGCCAGGATTATCGAGTTTTTGCACTATTTATATTTGGGGGACAACTCACTATTTGAATAAATAAAAGTTTATTTTCAGGTCCCTAAACTTTTCATATTTACAAATCTACCCTCAATCCTTAAAAGTTTACTTTCGAAAAATCTAAAATTGTGCTTATGGTTTTTTGCCCACTAATAGATCGCGACGTTCTCTTGCATCTGGTATTAGAGCCACGTTCACAAAAATGATTGCGATTATTAAGCTAATTCATGAGTATTAATAGTGATTAGTTGCAATTAATGCTTGAACCATCATCTGCTTGCCCTGGTCCTAATTATTCACACATTGTCCACTCACCTGAAGGCAATGTCTCATTAGCACCTCAATCAAACTATATCACTAATATAATTTTAGAATTAAAAGCTGAATTAGTTAAAATTAAGACTAAACTAAAAGAACTAAAAAATCAGCTAACGGTTGTCCACCTTTCTCTTATTAACGAAGTTAGACATAGTGAAAAGTCTAGTCCTAGAATTAGCACTCCTTATCAACATAAATATCCTTTTCAAAATCCAAAAATAAGATTCCATTTCCTTTACAAGAGATAAAAATTTAAAAAGAAGTAGGAGAACAATCTAGTGAGAAATCGACTGAAAAGAAAGAAAAAGAAGATGGAGTATGAAAAATATGGTCTTGAAGAGCTACAAAAAATGTTCAATGAGGAACAAAATCCAAAAGAATTGAACAAAATAATGAGTGCAATTAGTGATAAATATGATGTTTTGTCTGATGATAATGTAGAGACTAATAATGTCCAACTAGAAGAAGAAATATATTAGCAGATAAATCTGATTAAATTAAGAGATCTTAATGTTTTACCATTAGAAGAAATTAGAAGAAAACTTGATAAGAAATATGATAAAATGACTAATGAAATCAATGAGGTTGGGGAAGACATTGATTTACATGAAATAGAAACTAATCTAGTTATGAATGTCATTCCTAAACCTGAAGAATTTGGTGAACCATCTAAAAGAAACGCTCATTTCCTAAGACCGAGGTATGTTCCGGTAAGTCGAACAAGTAATTTTTCCTTCGGGTTTATCCCAAGGAAAACCACCACTTATGAAGAAATTGGTCTTACCCCAATTAGCTAAACTGGATATATCTTAAATATTGATGGAGCCCATAATAGAGAAGAAATATTTGAGCATTGAAAAAGATGAATGTACAGTGTCTTAAACCTAAACACTACATAAACTGCGGCAAATTTTCTAATTATATTAAACATAGTTTTGCTAACACTATAGCTGAATGATATGATTCATTAAGTGAAGATGGTAAAAATACACTAAGAATGATGGAACACTAGCTACTATGTTTAAAAGTCTGTGCAAAGAAATTGAAACTGAATTCAATGGAGCTAAAATAGATTCTGAAGAAAAAGCACGAGAATGGCAAAGAAAAATTAACAATATAGAATTATGAGATATGAGATACCTAGAAAATTATATTGCAGAATTCAGTTAATATTATTACAAAATTGGGCATAATGAAACAAATCTTGGCATGTTCTATGACAAATTGACATATCTTATAAATTCTATAATTAATGAAAAATACATGGCATGGTTTGAACGAACAGATATTGTGATACCTTTAGTTCAAGAATTTTCTTTTTGCAAAAATGGGTCAATGAACAATATCTTGATCTTCAAAAGCAAAAGAAGATCAAGAAGCAGTTCTTAACTTACTGGGATTTACCTCACCAATGGGGGAAAGAATCTGAGAAAAGAAGAAAAAGAAAATTCTATAAAAAAAGGAGCTTTAATAAGCAAAGAGGCAAAAAATATAGAAGAAAATATTATAACAAATCGAGTCCTAAAAAACATAGATTTTTTAGCAAAGCTGCTTATTGTCCGGCAGGAAGGAACAACTGCAAATGTTAGGCATGTCGAGAAGTAGGGCATTATGCTAATGAATGCAAAAACAGAAAGAATAACAAACTTATTAAAACATTGGGAAGCCTAGATTATGTTGAGCTTAGTAAAGATGAGGCTTTAGACGTAGCCCTGGGCAACAACAAAGGAATTGTTAAAATCATGGAGGACAATGAATACGAAGAAAGTGATTATGAAGAAACTAGCCATATAATGGAAAGTAGCTTGGTTAGCCTTGGTGATCTTCAAGGAAACGCGTTTGTGGTAGACAATGATCATGAAGAAGTCAAGGGAGATTGAGTTCTTCCCATAATTCCAAAGGACATGATCTATAAAAAATTCATTTTTCAATTAAGAAGCAAATACGTATGTGAAATGATGGAATGAGATCTTGAGATAAAGGATTGTGAGTATGATGTTGGAGAAGTTAATTTTATTAATTGGGAGAATATCCTTAAGTATAACAAAGATAGAAAATATAGGTACACCCATGTCAGAACTGTCCAAATTCAAATCATTCCATTACAATATTATGGTAAAGATATTGATCTTTACGCTTTCCTCTGTGATATTAGACATATCAAATTTAATAATCAGATAATCACAGGGATAAAAACAAATTTATGTAATGGGTTAGTAGATTTCAACTATCGACCTGGATATTATGTGAGTCTAAAAGATGAATTTGCTAAAAACTTCCTATCCCTTAAGATCAAAACAGTCAGGATGGATATGAAAAGAGGAGGATATATATTAAGGATATTTTGAAAAATTATCTATAAGTTAGATAATACGATAGACTCTAAGACCAAGGTAACAATATTAAAGGCAGAAAAATTTGAAAGTCCTACCCCGATGCAGAAAATTCAGAGAATTAAGTCTAACCCTCAAGATATAAAAATCGATCGTTCATGAATATTTAGCTTTGCCAACCCTACAAAAATTAATAAGAAAAATATAATAAAAATTGATGAGGAAGGAAAAATCACCATTAAACCCCAATTATTAAGAAGTATGAGCACAAGGTCAGATTGAAGAGAAGGATCTTCATCCGCTAAAGAAGAGCTTAGGGAAGATGATATAATTAGTATGACCAGTGAAATAAGTAGAATGAGTTTTGAAACTGCAAGACCCAGTTTAGATCGATTAACAAGTCTAGAAAGAAAGGTCATTGGATACAAAACTAGAACTATTAGTAAACCAATTTATGAGAATAAATTAGTCAAAAATATGACCATGAAAATATCCTATGAAGCTACCAATACAAACCCTAATAGCATCTATATCCCATTGAAGATATGTTTAGAGGGATATAATAAATATGAACTGTGTGCCTACATAAATAGTGGTTGTTCTCTATGCTTTGGAAAAAGAATATTATTTCCTAAATTTATGTGAAAAAGAGCTAAAAATCCTTTACAAGTAAGAATAGCTGATAATAGTGTTATGAGCCACAATAAAGAAATAGAAGGGTTATCCATAGAATTAGGTGGAGTTCAATGTATTACACCAGTTCTATGGACTACTGATCAACCCTCTCATGATATGATTATTGGGAATAATTTCCAAAAATTATATTCTCCATGCACCCAGACCATAAATTAAATAATATTAACAATTAATGGCCACTCAGTTCCTGTTAAAAAATTAAGGCTTACACTCATCAGAAAATTGAATTTAGAAGCAGCCAGCGTGATGAGAAGATAATGCCTATAAAACGAGAAGTGGC
Organism: Stenocereus thurberi; assembly: GCA_002740465.1. NCBI lineage: Eukaryota > Viridiplantae > Streptophyta > Magnoliopsida > Caryophyllales > Cactaceae > Stenocereus > Stenocereus thurberi. The sequence goes on from NCQT01071346.1 coordinate 20,879, forward strand.
ACTTACAATCTCATTACTTGAGTTATCTGTTAAAGAGCAGATTATTGAACAATAAAAAAAATTATGCAAAGAACTCTATTCTAATAATCTTCTGAAATTTTGGGATAAAGACAAAACATTTGTTAAAATCACCTTATTAAATCCCAGTACCATCATCTGAGTCAAACAAATGGCGTATACCCACTAGGACATTCAAGAGTTTAATAAATAAATTAAAGAGCTTCTTAACAAAGGATTAATTAGAAACAGTAAAAGTCCTCACATCAGCCCCACTTTCATGGTAAGAAATCATGCTGAGGAAAAAGAGGAAAAGCCAAAATGGTAATTAATTATAAAAAGCTTAATGATAATACTGTTTTTGATGGTTACAATATTCCTAACAAAACAGTCCTTTTTAACAGAATTTAATGAGCCTCTTGGTTCTCGAAAATGGATTACAAAAGTGGTTATTGGCAGATAAAAATGGATGAGAAAAGTATCCCTTTAACTGCATTTAGTGCCCTACAAGGACATTATGAATGGATAGTAATGTCATTTGTCTTAAAAATGCACCTCGAATATTCCAGAGAAGAATGGATAACATCTTCAAGGACCTTAGTCATTGTTATTTAGTCTATATTGCTGATATCCTTATCTTTTCCAAAACCATAGAGTAGCACAAAGACGATGTCTTGGCTGTCACCCAAAGATGCATTGATCATGATATTATACTTGAAAAAAACAAGTGCATTTATACCAAACAAGAAATTAAATTTTGGGTCTAGAGCTAAAAGTTGGACAGATTATTCTACAAAAACATATTCTGGAAGAAATAAAAAATTTTCCTGAAAAAATTGAAGATAGAAAGCAACTAAAAAGGTTTCTTAGATGTCTTACCTATACTTCTGACTTCATTAAAGATTTGGCTAAACTCAGAAAACTATTACGGCAAAAACTCAAGAAAGATGTTAGCTGGACATGGACCACTAATGATTCAAAGATTGCCTAGAACTTCAAAAAAATGTGTAAAAATCTTCATGTTCTTAATTTGCCCAATGAAGAAGATGATTTAATTCTTGAGACAGATGCCAGTAATGAACACTGAGGTGCAGTACTCAAAATCAAAGAAGGAGAAAAACTTTGCAAATACTGCAGTGAAAGCTTTAATAAAGCAGAATGTAATTATCCCACAATGGAAAAGGAAATCCTTGTAGTCATAAGGGGAATTGAAAAATTCCTAATCCTTTTAGCACCAAACCTTTTCTCATTCGAACTGATTACAAAGGAATACTTGATTTTGTGAAAAAGATTGGCAATTATGGCTTAACCAGTTTTCTTTCTCTTTTGAACATATACAGGGATCGAAAAACTCTCTGGCAGACAGTCTAACTCGAGAACTCGCTAATGGTGATAATCAAAGCTGACCTCCTGCCAAAAAAGGAAGAAATCCTTAATAAAATACCACTTCTACTAGAATGGGTTACGCTTTCTTGTAAACTCCTTACTGATAACCTAGAATTCCATACAAAAAGTAGATCACGTTGTGGTCTACTTTCTACTGCCTACCTAATAACCCAAAGATTTTCCCTTCTAGAATTACAAATTAGCTATCTTCGGTGTCCTTATGATATCCCAAAAAAAAAAGTTCTCATATCTAAGAAAAATGGTTCAAGGAATGGTATGCAGCCTGCGTCGACTTTTATCATCATTATTCCTATGGTATTTGGAAGTCCTAGAGTACAACGATCTATTTTTCCAATAGATCTGGAGTTGATGGCATTCATTTCCCAACCAATTCATTATCTCCTCATGATCTTGTCTTCTAAGCTTGGAAATATGGGATGGTTCTTTACTTCTCAGAAGTCCCAGATCCTAATTTCCCATTTTTCTCAACCTTAACTAAGTTCTAGCAACATATGTTCAAAAGATTCCATTAGATTCTCAAATCTCCTAAGGGACCAACAAAAATTTCGGTCCGCAGATACCTAACTTTGAAGGTTTATAGCACCTTGATTGAATGTGAAAATGAAAAAGCCAAACCAGCCCATTATCTTATCCAAATTGTTGATTGCGATGATCCCAATAATCAACGACAAAATTGGATCCATGGAGATTCGGTAAATGTAGTTACTAATCCTACATTAGCAAGGGCTATTGGATTTTTCAACATTTATCATTAACGTTGGGCATTGATTGAAAAAGGAAAAACGTTAATGCATTATGGAAAAACTACTTTCACCTATAGTAGTGAGTTCAAAGATTGCATGAAAGTGGATGGACCAGAATCAGAAGATATTTTTGATTACCTCTTTGATGTTGGAACGGGAAAATTCTTATCAGAAAACGAAAAAAAAAATTTCTTTGAGTTATTTGAAGAATATGATCCAGAGCATCTTAATCAAATTAATGAAGATTTTGATGATTATCCAGATAATAATAGTCTAGAAGATATAATTGGAGATGAGGGCATGCAGAATCTCAATAATGATAACTAGTCTTGTCATCATTAAAAGATCTGAAAAGGCTGCCACAGTATTGTACTATTTTGACAAGTGTTTGGTTTGTAAAATAAAGTGTTTACTGTAACAGTTAATAAACAACTGTAGCCATGTGAAAAATCTTTATGTACTATTGCCTTTTAGGGCATCTGATGTACCCCCATCCCCTCTATAAATAGAGAGGTCGAGAGCTGAGAGAGGACAGGGTCATTTGAGCATTCTTGAGCAAAAGAGAGGTTGGGATTTTCCATTTCTCTATGAGCAAGCATTTCTAATGATCTTAGCTTAAGTCCCTTTTCAGCATTCCACCATAATATAACCATTTTCAAGCTTTTAATAAAAGAAGTTTCCCAGTAGGGAACGTTATTCAATCGAACCTTATATCTTAAATATTATAATTTCTTGATTAAAGATCCACTATCCTTGAAAAGATTAAAAACTTGATTAGTGACTACGGTCTGAGGTAGGAAACGAAACAGATCTATGCTGTGCCTAATTTAAGGAAAGTGGGGTTGAGATTAGCAATCTCTGTAAATTGGAAGCTAGAGGAACGCTAGGATCTAGCGCCGACTAAGTTCAGGTAACGGTCGAAACTTCCTAATTATGTTTTAATTATTTTCGCTAAGCATGGTGGGCCTATAATAACAGAAAGTATAATATATAAGATATAAGTAGTAGATTGTGATAACTAGTACCAGTAAAGTCATTATAAGAAGT
>NCQT01071376.1:8803-20738 GCA_002740465.1 Stenocereus thurberi
CATTTAACAAACAAAAGACCCTCCATTTAGATTATCCAGTGAAAAGGTAAAAGATGTTGCTTATATGGTTTACATAAAGGATGATTATGCTTAGCTATATATAATAGTCCACTTCCTATCTAAGTCAATGCTAAACTGGATCATTGTCTTGTCCCATGTCTGCAGATCAGCCCTTATTTAATAACAAAATAGTTGACCTTTGTCTTCCTTCTAATAACAAAATTGGCACATCAATAACACTTTTTATGCATACTTTACGATGATGAACACCAAGCCCTACCCTAAATACATAGTCATTATAACAGATCATCCACTGAAGGATCAAATTTAGTAATCTCTTAACCAAATAAATAACCTTTGAAGAAAGGTCATAAAACCCAACAAATAATGCAATAGTAATCCAATGAACATTTATGATCTACAAAAAATGAACAATAACTGAATTATTCTCAGCACAACAAACCAATAGTTAATGAACGAAATCAAGATAAAAAAGAAAAATATTAAAAGAACCAATGAACAATAATAATTCATACCAACATCATAAGAGCAACAAAAATTATCAAAACTCAATCCACAATGACAAACAGCACGAGTGAACAAGCATGTACAAATTTAATGAACAAGATTTCAAATAATATAACTATCAAAGTCAACATGAGAATATGCTTTCAACTTCATCTGTTCTGATTCAATCGTCACTATGCTCCATAAAGGTTAATGAGATTAAAAAAATTACTAATTACAAACTATCAAAGTTTACAAAATTTAAATAAAAAACATCAAATAAAACTAATTCAAAGTCTTATAAGTCAAATTGGCAAGAACTTTCAGAACTTCAATCTCTGACATACTCAATTATTAAATTTCATTCTCTGCAAATGAGTAAATCGATCACAATTCAATACTAAATCAATCAAGGTCAATCCAAACAATAATCAAGAAATCAATTCAACACCAATATTTTAATTTGATGACAATACTAGAAGCACATTTTGCAACAACAAGTTGATTGCTAAAGTTTAGAAAACTAGGCCCAGTCAAGTTCAACACTCCTATCAGATACTCTAGAGATAGGAAAAAAAAGAACAAGTAATTCTATAAAGTTTCAACACACAAGAGAGAAGAAGTTGCAGAGAGAAACTGTTAATGAGACAGGGGGAGAGAGAAAAGAGAGAAAAAGAGAAAAATTGACAGCGCATTCTTTAAAAAAATAACAAAATGCAATTCATGTGACCCATTTAGATCAATTGGCACTAATGTTTGCCCCATGAATATGGACTTCCTAGAGCACATAATAAACTGCACAATGAGATGGAGGGAATACTATATACACTGTCTAATAATAAAAAAATTTGTTAGGACATGGTTGTATATTGTATGGCTTGAAAAAAGCGAATATGATATTTACAAACTTTAAAAGGGTAATTGACTTTTTAGTATCTTGACCTATGTGTCATTAATTTTTATGAACTTCACTTTTTTGGCCTAATTTTTTTAGCACGTTGAGGTCTTATGTTTTGATTTTTTACGACCTTCTGAGCTATTCATTTTCGTACTTTCGACCCAAAACTTTTTAAAAATTATGAAAAGACCTCAAATTTGGGTAGAATATGCAAATAAACTATTTTTAGGGCTTTTCAAGAAATATACCTGCTCTAATTGATTAAACTTCTTACAATGACTTATATCATTAATATTATATATTTTATGATTATAGGTTCACCATGCTTATCAATATAATAAAGTTTAATTAGAGAGTTTTGACTATTACCTTAACTTAGTTGGCGTTGGACCATGGTATTCCTCCGGCTTTCAGTTTATAAAGGTTGCTAATTTTAACCACACCTTCCTTAGATCAGGCATAATACATATTCATTTCATTTCCTATCTTATAATGTACTCACTAATAAAGTTTTTATTTAGGACAGAGAAACTTTAATTTAAAAACTATAATATTTAAGATATAAGGTTCTATTGAATAACATTTTCCACTAGAAAACTTCTTTTATTGAAAGATTGAAAGTGGAAATATTATAATGGAAAGATTAAAGAGGGACCTAAACAACTAAGAATCACCAGAGATGTTTGCTCATAGAGAAGTGGAGAAACCCGACTTCTCCTTTACTCAAGTATGCTTAAATGATCATGTTGCTTCTGAGCTATCAACTTCTCCTTTTATAGAGGAGATGGACTTAATTTTGTAATGACTATGGTACACATACTTTTATTGGATACTTTCACATGGCTACAGTAGATTTTATTATTTCACTAACTTGACACTTGATAAAATAACAGGCAATGATGCAATAACTTTTCGGAGCACTTAATACTGACAAGATTAATCATGCATATTGAGATTTTGCATGCATTCATCTCCAATAATGTCTTCAAGTCCATTATTATCTAGAAAACCATCAAAATCTTCAGCAAGTTCAAGATGCCCTGGATCCGATTTCTCAAAAGATCATATAGATATCTCTTTCTTTTTTCTAATAGAAATTTTTTAGCTCCAACATCAAAAAGATAATCAAAGATATCTTTTGAAGTAGCTCCTTTTATCTTCATATATGCAATCATTATGATAAATAAAAATAGTGTTTTTGCAATGCAGTAGCATTTTCCTCGTTCATTCAATGCCCACACTTGATGATAAAAGTTATAAAACCAATGGCTCCTGCTAAAGTATGATCATTTACTACTTCTTATCATTCTAGAAACCATTCTTATCGTTAATCATTAGGATCTTCCAGATAAATTAATTGAATGAGATATTAGGCTAGTTTGGCCTTTACATGTTCATACTCAATCAATGCACAATGTACCTCAATATGTAGACTTCTATTGTATGGAGCTTTTGTTAGACTATTAGGAGATGTGAGAATTAAACTGATCCTTTTAAATATACCCTTTTAAAACTTAGTTAGACTTGAGAAGAATCGCTACTTCAAAACAGGGCTTTCCACCAGGTAATCTAGAAGGATTGAATTTGCTGAGAATCTAACACCGCTAACTCTAGAACTATTAGAGACGAAAATCACAGTACTCCATGATTCTCAACTGTCATAGGAATAATTATTATGGTAGTTGATTCAGGCAGCATACCAGTTGTTAAGCCATTTTTCTTGAACATAGGAACTTATGTTTTTCTTAAACATCATAAGGACACCTTAAGTAATTCATTTATAACTCTAAATCTCTATACATTAGATAGGCAGAAGACAACAAACCAAAATATGATCTACTTTTTATATGAAATTCCAAAATACCCATGAGGATTCTACTAGAAAGAGAACCCCGTTCTAGCAGTAATCGCATATCAGTTTGCATTTCCTGCTTTTCGATAATATTTTTGCTCTAGTCATCACCATTGGGAAACTCACGAGTTAAAGTTTCTGCCAGAAAATTCTTAGATCCTTGTGTATTTTCAATAGAGAAAAACTGGTTAAGCCATAATTGTTAACACAAGATTTGCTATGGTGCTTGCATATTTGATAAATTCTTTTTCACAAAACTAAGTATTCCTTTATAACTTGTTCAAATAAGAAAATGTTTTGGCGCTAAAAAAATTAAGAACTTTTCAATTCCCCTTATAATTGCAATGATTTCTTTTTTCATTATGAGATAGTTGCATTCAGATTTATTAAAACATCCACTATATAATATTTGCAGAGTTTTTCAACTTCTTTGCTTTTGAGTACTGCACTCCAATGCTCATTGCTGGCTTCAATCTCTAGGATTAAGTCATGACCTTCATTAAACAAAATAAGAACAAGAAGATTTTTACACATCTTTTTGAAGTTTTAAACAATTCTTGAATCACTAGTAGTCCATGTCCAACTTACTTCTTGCTTGAGCTTTTGCAGTAATAGTTTGCTCAACTTAGCTAAATCTTTAACAAAATCTAAAGCATAGGTAAGATATCGCAACAACCTTTCTAATTGCTTTCTACCTTCAACCTTCTCATGCAAATTTTTTATTTTTTCTAAAATATGCTTTTTGTTGGATGATTTGCCCAACTTTTATTTCTAGACCTAAAAATTACATTTCTTGCACAACATAAATGCAGTTATTTTTATCAAGGATAATACCATGATCAATGCTTCTTTCGGTGATAGCTAGAACATCTCTTTGTGTTATTCTATGGTCTTGAAAAAGACAAGAATATTATCCGCGTAATCTAGACAACAGTGATTAAAATTTTTGAAGATGTTATCTATTCTTCTTTGGAATATTTGAGGTGCATTTTGTATACCAAATGACATTATCATCCGCTCATAATGGCCTTCAGGGCCACTAAAAGTAGTGAAAGGAATTTTTTCTTCATCCATTTTTATTTACCAAAATATTCGCTTTTACAATTCATTTTTGAGAACCAACAAGCTCCTTGAATTCTATTGAAAAGAACTCCTTGGTTAGGAATATAATAACCATTGAAGATAATATTATCATTAAGGTTCTTATAATTGATTACTATTCTAGGTTTTCTTCTTTTTTTTTCAGCATGATTTCTCACTATAAAAGCAAGACTAGTATGAGAACTCATACTATTCCTGATTAACCTTTTATCTGAAAGCTATTTGATTTGCTTATCAAATTCTTGGATATCCTGTCATGTATACACCATTTGTTTAACTTGGATAACAGCGTTGGAATTAACAAAGTAATTTTTACAAATGTCTTTTATCTTTGTCCTAAAATTTAAGAGGATTATCAGAGTAAAGTTCTTTGTATAATTATTCTTGTTGTTCAACAATCTGCTTTTAATAGATGACTCAAGTAGTGAGATTATTAATGTTAATTTATGTTTTATGGGGATCACATTCTTACCATTCTAACTACGTGTAAATTCAATCTTTTGATGGGTGTACGCTTTATCTAATTTATTGGTAAGAGCCGAATGACCATTTATTATGAATATGATTTGGTTTACGGTTTATGTGCATGGAGAATGTAACCTTTGAAAGTTATTTCCAATAATCATATCATGTGAGGTTTGATCAGTAGCCCATAAAACTGATATAATGCATTGGACTCTACCTATTTCTATGGATAACCCTCATATAGCTTCATTTGCAATTATCAGCTATTCTCACTTGTAAAGTATTCTTTACTTTTTTCCACATAAACTCTGTGAATAAGGATCTTTTTCCTAAAAAAAAAAAAAAAAAAAAAAAAAAAAAAACAGTCCAACTAGTATCGATGTAAGCACACAATTCATATTTATTATATTTCTCTAAACATATATTTATTAGGATATAAATGCTATTAGGATTAGTATTTGTGACTTCATACGATATCTCTATAAGCATATTTTTGGCTAATTTATCCTTATAAATTGATTCATTAACATTTCCCGTTTTGTACCCAATGACTTTTTTTATCTAAACTCACACCTCGAGCTACACTGTGCACAAAACTCATTCTACTCATTTCACTAGTCACACTAATTGTATCATCTTTGTTAAGCTCTTTTTTAGCTGCCGACGATCGTTCTCCCCATTCTGTCTTATACTCATACTTCTTAATAGGTGGGGTTTAATGGTCATTTTTTCACTCTTATCAATTTTTATTACACTTTTCTTATTAATTTTTGTAGAATTCGTAAAGCTAGATATCCAAGACCTACCAATTTTTATCTCCTACGAATTGATTTTCATCCTTTGAATTTTTCGCATTACAGTAAGAGTTTCAAATTTTGTACGTCGATCATTGTTGTCTTAGTCCTAAGATCTATAGTATTATCTAATTTGCAGATTATGTTTTCAAAATATCCTTAGTGGATAACGTCCTCTCTTAAAGTCCATCCCAATTGTTTTCATCATAAGGGACAGAATTTAAATTCGTTCCTTTAGGCTCACATAATATCTAGGTCGACAATTGAATTCTACTGAATCACAACATAAATTCATCTAGATCCCTATGATAATTTGAATATCAAACTTGGTATGCCTAATATCACAAAGCAAAGCATAAAGACCAATATCTTTGCCATACTACTATAATGTTGTAATTTAAACTTGGACACTTCTAATGTGAATATACCGATACTTTTTATCCTTCTTATGCATAAGGATGTTTTCCCAATTAATGAGACCAATTTCTCCTACATCATATTCACAGTGTTTTATTTCTGAATCACCTTTCATCATTTTGCATACATACTTACTCTTTAATTAAAAGATGGATTTTTTATAGTTCATGTATTTCTTAATTATAAGAATTACCCAGTCTCCTTTGACGTCTTCATTCTCATTGTCCATGGTAAATTCCTCTCCTTGAAGGCCGCTCAGACTAATTGAGCTACTTTCTATCACATAACTAGTTTCTTCATAATCACTTTCTTCATACCCATCTTTTATTACTACATCAACAATTTCCTTGTTGTTTGTTAGTCTAGGTCTAGTGCTTCTTCTTCGTTAAGCTCAAAATAATCTAGACCATGTTTCAATAAGCTTGTCATTCTTCGTATTTTTGCATTCGTTTATGTAATTCTTTACTTATCAATTATTTTTTTCCTATGGGCCAATAAGCAACTTTTCTAGAAAATCTACGCCTATTGGGACTAGGCTTGTTATAAAACTTTCTTTTGTATTTTCCCCCCTTTTGCTTGTTACGCTCTTTCTTATAAAATTTTCTTTTTTTTCTCTTCCCAGGTTCATTTCCCCATTAATGAGGACTATCCAACAGGCTAGAAATTGTTTCTTCATTTTCTTTTGTCTTTGGAAATCAAGATATTGAGACTTGGCCCATTTTCTTAAATAAGTGATTCTTATTCCAAAAGTATCAACAACATCGGTTTTTTCAAGCCATGTAATGTATTTTTTATTGATTATGGAATTTATCGGATAAGGTAATTTGTCGTAGAACATACCAATAATGGTCTCATTATGCCCAATTTTGTAATAATATTAACTAAATTTAACAATCTAATTTTCCATATTTTCCATATGTCTCATACCCCAAAGCTCTATATTATTAATCTTTCTTTGTTACTCTCTAGCCTTTTCTTTGGAATCAAGTTTAGCTCTGATAGATTCCGTTCCAATTTCCTTGTTAAATTTTTTGAACATAGTGCTTGGTGCTTCCCTCATTCTTAATACATTTTTACTTTTCTTATCTAATGAGTCGTACTAGTCAGCTATAGTGTTAGAAAAGGTATGTTCGATATAGTTTAAGAAATTTCTAGCGATCCAAGTGGTATTCAAGTTCAGGATACTATTCATACTCCTCTTCTAATGATCAAATATTTCTTCTCTATTATGAGCTTCATCGATGTTTAGGATATAACTCGTTTGGCTAGTTGGGGTAAGGCTAATGTTTTCAAATGATGTGCTTTTTCTTGGGATAAACCCAAAAAAAAGTTGCCCTTCCTATTGGAACTTACCTAGGTCTCATAAAATGGGTAGTTCTTTTGGACGATTCACTAAACTCTTCTGGTTTCGGAAAAACATTATTAACTAAATTGGATTCAATTTCATTGATATTGAATTCTTCTTCAATTTTATTGATTTCACCGTTAGTCATGATTTTACAATTTTTTTTATCAAGCTTTTGTCTAATTTCTTCTAAACCAGCAGCATTAAGATCCTCTAGTTTAATTAGATTTATCTATTGATATATTTTTTCTTCTAACTGACCATTATTTATTAGTTCATTATCATCAGATAGTACTTCTTGCTTGTCTATTATTGCACTCATGATTTTGTGTAATTCATCTTGAATTTGTTCTTTATCAAACATGATTTGTAACTTCTCTATATTGTGCTGCCTATATTCCATCCTCTTCTTCTTTCTCTACTTTTTCGATGATTCTTCAGTTGATTTTCTCTTACTTCTTCTTTTATTTTTATATCTGAAAAAGGAAATGTACTTTTGTTTTTTAGATTCTGGAAAGAATATTCATACTAAAAGGAAGTACTAATACCTAGATCAGATTTTTCACTATATCTAATTTCGTTAATTAAAGACAGATGAATTATAGACAAAAGTTTCTTTATCTCCTTAACTTCAGTCTTAATTTTCACTAACCTTTAATTTTAAAACCATATCAGTGATATATTTTAATTGTGGTTCCATTGAAATGGATCCTTCTGGCATGTGCTCAATATGAGAATAATTTGGTGCAAGACAAAAAAATAATGATTCAAGCATTAAATACAATGAATTAGCTTAGTTAACTATTAATTAACTTAATGATATGGATTATTTTTTTTGCTCACATGGCACTAGCACCAATTAAAAGAGGGTTTTGAGTAGTACATATGAGAAGATTATCACATATACAAAATTAAAGTTTTCAAAAATAAGTTTCTAAGGATTGGGATTAAAAATGCTCATTTCAAAAGTTTAGGGTGATATCAAAAATATGGACCTAAAAATTTGATTAGAGCACTTCGAGGTACTAAAATATTCACTCCAAAAACATATGACTAGAATTATTAATGACTCATACCTTGAGGGGCCTAAGATTAACTTTCCATTTAAAAAGGTACGGAAAATAATTCTACCTATATTATTTTTCTTATTCCTTTTGTGCACCAAAACCCAAAAAAAAAAAAGCATCTTAATGCTTATAATTAACTGCATACTGGAAGTAAGCACATTGCTGATAGAGGGCCCTACGGAAGTGAAAATTATGTGGAAGTCCTTAGAGTACCAAGCTTGATACTCTAGCTAGTGCCACACATGCCGGTTAGAAGCTAGGTTCGTCATTTGATGAATTTTTGTAATTATCTAAGACACTGATGAATTTTACGATATCACTGACGAATTTTACAATAATATCGATTATAAGCATTTTTTTTACAACAACACTATTAATTAAAGTTTAATTACTTAATTACATCTTTTGATTTTCGCTTGACTCAAGATTATCAATGCATACTGATAAATGAATTTGATATGATTGTGATGAATATTTTAAATAAATAAATATATCCACATTTTTTATTTAAAAAACTTATGAACATAAGTATGTATTTAGTTATGTAAAAAGTATACAAATAAAGAATTAAAAAAATTTATAGATGAATTTTATAATAAAATGATGAGCTTTAAAACAATACTCATGAATTTTCAGAAGTGTATCCATTTTTGTCAACATTTATTATCTTTTTGCAAATAATCATCATATTTTTCTAGATAGTCATCATCTTTTTGTCCTTGAACTGACTTTGACTTAAGTTGCTTAGCTCTCTACATAAATTCATCAACAATCCACAAATATTTATTAGGAATAATTAGCATATTCATCACTGAAATTCATATATTCATAGAAAAAAGTGCATTTAATATGAAATTGTCCAAATACATCAAACAACACAAAATGTAGTAAATTCATCAAAAAATACTAATAATTGAACAAAAAATACTAGTAAATATTTATCAAAAGCAATTGGCATATTTTATCACTAAAATTTATATATTTATCATAAATAATTAGCATACTCATCACTAAAAACCCACATATTCATAAAACAATGCCGCATTTAATATGAAATTCTCCAAATGCATCAAAACAAACACATATTCATCAATAAAATTAGTAAATTCATCGAAAAAATCATAGGATCAAGCATATTCATCTTAATTAGTATATTCATCACTAAAATTTATATATTCATCAAGAATAATTTACATATTAATCATCAAAATTCATATATTCATTTAAAATGTGTAATCAATATGGAATAGTCCAAATACATCCAAACAACACAAATATTCATCCATTGAAATTTATAAATTCATTTCAAATATAACTATAAATTGAGATAACAAAACAAATTCATTTGAAATATAATTATTGATAAGAAAATAAGACATATTCCTCTTAACGGAAGATAAATATTCATCATGAATTATTAGGAATCATCACCAAAATTTATTCATTAACGAATGCTATACAACATAATTGTTTAAATACATCCAAACAAACAAGTATACAGTAGACAAATCCATCAACTAGGACCATTAGAACAAATATTGTTACTTTTGTCAAATTAAAAGCAGTCACATACACAACACATAAGATAAGTGCCTGAAGTGGATAGAATTAGCCCAAGCAATAACGAAGTTAGCTGTGTCTCAATTTGCTCAAACTTTTTCTACTGATTTCTTATGAAAGCAACAAATTCATTTAGATAGTGTTGTTTGGAAGGAAAATGGTTTTCCCCAAAAAAACATTTTCTGTGGAAAATATTTTTCCAAGGAAAATTGACTTTTATGTCGCATTTTCCATTTTTGGTATAAGACAAATAATTTTTCATGAAAAAGAGGAAAACGTCAACCAAATTATTTAAATGGCAAAAAATATTCACTGAATGGTCATAATTGATATAAATATTGACCAAATGAAGGAATTTTGAGCTTAAAATTCACATTTGAGTTTTTTTCAATACTTCCTCTTGGATAATCAAGTTTCGATCTAAACCGTTGAAATTATTTTATTGATGAAAAACATCAACTGAGTTGTTTAAGTGCCGAAAAATATCGATTGAATTGTAGCGAAGAAAAATACTGACCAAATGAAGGAAAGTCGCGCTCAAAATATGGATTTTAGCCTATGTTAATCTTTCTTATCCAGTCATCAAGTTTCAATCAAAACTATTGAAATTGTTCTAGTAGTAAAAAATATTGATTGCACTGTTTAAGGGTCGAAAAATATCAATTGGATTGTCATTGTGGAAAAATGTTGAGCAAATAAAAGAATATCAATCTCAAAATCTAAATTTGAACTTATTTTAATATTTTCTATCTGATGATCAAGTTTTGATCTAAACCGTTAAAATTATTTTACTAGCGGTCAACTGAATTGTTTTAGTGGTAAAAAATGTTGATTAAATTGTTGTGGTGGAGATAAATGTCGATCAAATGAAAGAAATTTGAGCTGCAAATTTAGATTTGAGTTTATTTTAATATTTTCCATCGGATAATCAAGTTTCAATCCAAACTATTGAAATGGAATTTTGCACCTAAATTCAGCTGACTGTATCATCAAACAGTTGAAGGAAGAAAATCAACTTCTTATCTTCTCAAAAGGAAATCATTTTCCTCCATTAGGAGAAAATTATTTTCCTTGGAAAATAGTTTTCCATCATTTATTGTGTTAAACAACGAAAAATTGAAAAACTATTTTTCGGAAAAATCAACCAAACACCACCTTAGTTAAAAACCCTAGTAAGCAAGAATGATTGAAGCAAAAATGGTGAATTTAGTGAAATCAAAACAAAGACAATACCTCAAGATGATTGATATTAAAAAGTTAGAAATCTCCAAGGAGGACAATAATACCACGGCCTAAATCATGCATGATTCAATTAATTTTAATAAGACTACAGGTAATGAATCAGTGAGCTACACCAAATGACTTTAAAAGATCAATTATTTTTTGAAATGAAAGGCAAAAAGGAAATTATGAAAGAATTATTACAACTTTGTTCCTATTTATTTACAGGATTAAAAGAAGAAATTTCATAAAATATTTCCATGGGCTTTCAAAGGAATTATAGCTAAGACCCAAAAAAGGGAATTACAACTGTTTTACAGATTTAAAAGCTTCCAAGGGACTTGAAGAGAGTAAGAAATGAATAAATGAATTAAATTGATTTTTGAAAAAGTTTCCACACATTTTTATAGTCGACCCATTTTTAGTTTATGGAAGAAATGTGATTGTGTGAATTTTATTAAGGAAAATGAAACCTAACAAGTTACTTCAAACTCAAGCAAGGGCAAAGAGCAAGGGGAAATGTCATTTTCGGGAGAAATGTGAGAATGCGGGAGTTGAGGTGAGAAGAAGAATTTTGGGATATTATGAAATTTCCTAAAAGTCAAAAAGTGATTAAAGCAAGAGATATTATTATGGGAACAATCTAGAAAGATTAGAAAATCTTGAGCATAAGTGAACTTTAGGAAGAGAAAGGAGGATAAGTCCATA
>NCQT01071401.1:1606-12392 GCA_002740465.1 Stenocereus thurberi
AAGGAGCTTAAGAAACAATTATCTGTAATTCACCTTTTTTTAGTTAAAGAAATTAGGCATAGTGAAAAATCTACTTACAATATTAGTACTCTATTTCAGCATAAATATCCTTTTCAAAACCCAAAAAGTAGAAATCTATTTCCTTTGCATAATATAAAAATCCAAAAAGAAGTAGGAGAAAAATAAGGTAAAAAATCGGCTGAAAAAGCAGAAAAAGATGGAGCATAGGCAGTATACTCTTGAAGAGCAACAGAATATGTTCGAGAAAGAACAAAATCCAGAAGAATTAAACAAGATTATGGGTGCAATTAGTGGTAAACATGACGTGTTATCTGATGATAATGAAGAGATTAATAATGTTCAATTAGAAGAAAAATATATCAATAGATGAACCTTATTAAACTAGAAGATATGAAAGTATTATCTTTAGAAGAAATTAGAAGAAAATTGAATAAAAATTTTGATAAAATGGTTGTTGAAGATGAGATTAATAAAATTGGAGAAGAACTCAACTTAGGTGAAATAGAGACAAATTTGGTTGACAATGTTGTTCCCAAACCTGAAGAATTTGGTGAACCTTATAGAAGAAATACTCATTTTATAAGACCTAGGTACATTCTAGCAAGATGTATAGCTAATTTTTCCTTTGAGTTTATCCCAAGAAAAACTACAACCTTTGAAGAAATTGACCTTACTTCAATTAGCCAAACATGATACATCTTAAACATAGATGAAGCTCATAATAGAGAAGAAATATCTGAGCATTGAAAAAGAGGCATGAATAGTATTTTAAACCTAAATACTTCATGGGCTATTGCCAATTTCCTAAACTGCATCGAACATAGTTTTCCTGGCACTGTAGCTGGCTTGTATGACTTGTTAAATGAAGACGGTAAAAATACTTTAAGAATAATAGGAACACGAGCGGCAATGTTTAAAAATCTATGATAGGAAATCGAAACTGAGTTTATCGACGCTAAACTTGATTATGAAGAAAAGTAAGAGAGATTAATAATATAGAATTATGGGATATGAGATATTTGAAAAATTATATTGCTAAATTTAGTCAATATTATTACAAAATTGGGCATAATGAAACTAATCTTGGTATGTTCTATGACAAATTGCCATATCTTATAAATTCCATAGTTAATGAAAAATACATTGCATGACTTAAAAGAGCAGATGTCATTGATACTCTTGGTTCGAGAATCTCTTATTTAAAAAAATGCGTCAATGATCAATGTCTTGATCTCCAAAAGTAAAAGAAAATTAAGAAGCAATTCCTAACTTGTTGGGATTCGCCTCACTAATAGGGAAAGGAACCTGAAAGGAGAAGAAAAAGAAAATTTTATAAGAAAAAGAACTTTAATAAGCAAAGGGGAGAGAAATATAAAAGAAAACATTATAACGAATCAAGCCTTAAAAAACGAATATTTTTTAGGAAAGCTGCTTATTGTCCTGCAGGAAAAAACAACTGCAAATGTTGTGCATGCAGAGAAATATGACATTATACGAATGAATGCAAAAATAGGAATAATAACGAGCTTATTGAAACCTTCGGTAACCTAGATTATGTTGAGCTTAGCAAAGATGAGGCGTTAGCCCTAACCCTAAGTAACAACAAAGGAATTGTTGAAATTATATTGGACAATGAATATAAAGAAAGTGATTACGGAGAAACCAGCCATATGATGGAAAGTAACTCGATTGTTCTTAGTGATCTTTAAGGAGAAGAGCTTGTGGTAGACAATGATAACGAAAAAGTCAAAGGAGATTGGGTCCTTTCCATAATTCAGAAAGACATGATCTATAAAAAATTCATATTTTAGTTAAAAAGCAAATACGTCTGTGAGATGATGGAAGGAGACCTAGAGATCGAAAACTGTGAGTATGATGTAGGAGAAGTTAATCTCATTAATTGGAAAAATATTCTTAAGCATAACAAAGATAGAAAGTATGGGTATATCTATGTTGGAAATGTCCAAGCTCAAATCACTCCATTATAATATTATGAGAAAGATATTGATCTCTATGCTTTGCTCTGTAATATTAGCCATACCAAGTTCAATAATCAAATTATCATAGGGATTAAGACCAATATATGTAATGGATCAGTAGAATTCAATTGTCGACCTGGATATTATGTGAGTGTAAAAGATGAATTTGCTAAAAACTTTCTATCCCTTAAGATAAAAACAGTTGGAATGGACATAAAAAGAGTAGGATATCCATTAGGGATATTTTGAAAACTATCTACAAATTAGATAATTCCATAGATCCAAGGACTAAGGTAGTAATGATGGAGGCAGAAAAAATTTGGAAGTCCTACCCCTATGCAAAAGATCCAGATGATTAAATTCAATCTTACTAAGATAAAGATTGACCATTCATGGGTATCTAGCTTTGCTAACCCTACTAAAATTAATAAGAAAAATGTGATAAAAATTGATGGGAATGGTAAAATTACCATTAAACCTCAATTATTAAGAAGCATGAGTGCAAGATCAGACTGGGGAGAAGGATCTTCATCAGCTAAAGATGAACCTAAAGAACATGATACAATTAGCATGACCAGTGAAATGAGTAAAATGAGTTTTCAACCCACAAGACACAGTGTAAACTGAAGTATGAGCCTAGATAGAAGGGTTGTTGGGTACAAAACAAGAATTATTAGTGAACCAATCTATGAAGATGAATTAGTGAAAAACATAACTATGGAGATTTACTATGAGGCTACCAATACAAATCCTAATAGCATCTATATCTTGATAAAGGTCTGTTCAGGCGGATATAATAAATATGAATTGTGCGTTTACATAGATAGTGGTTGTTCTATATGCTTTGGAAAATAATCTTTATTTCCAGAATTTATGTGGACAAAAATCAAAAATCCTTTATAAGTAAGGATAGCTGATAATAGCATTATGAGCAATAATGAGGCAATAGAAGGGTTATCCATAGAATTAGGAGGAGTTCAATGCATTATACCGGTTCTATGGGCTACTGATCAACCCTCTCATGATATGATTATTAGAAATAATTTTCAGGTATTCTCGATTCGCACAGACTATAAATCAGATAATGTTCACAATTAATGATTAGTTAGTTCCTATTGAAAAATTAAGTAATGCTTACACTCATCAAACAATTGAGTTTACATGTAGTCAGCATGATGAGAAGGTAATGTATGTACAGCGTGAGATAACACTGATAATCTCACTTCTAGAGTTATCTATTAAGGGGTAAATTGCGGAACAACAAGAGCAATTGTGTAAAGACTTTACTGATAATCCACTAAAATTTTGAGATAAGGATAAAATATTTGCTAAAATAACTTTGTAGCAAAAAGAAAGAAGTAAGTTGGACATCGACCATTGATGATACAAAAATTGTTTAAAACTTCAAAAAGATGTGTAAAAATCTTCCTGTTCTTAATTTACCTAATGAAAGAGATGACTTAGCTCTTGAGACAGATGCCAACAATGAGCACTTGAGCGCAGTACTTAAAATCAAAGAAGGAGAAAACTTTACAAATATTGCAGTGGAAGTTTTAATAAGGCAGAATGCAATTATCCCACGATGGAAAAAGAAATCCTTGCACTCATAAGGGGAATTGAAAAGTTCTTAATTTTTTAGCCCCAAAACCTTTTCTCATTCGAACTAATTGCAAAGGAATACTTGGTTTTATGAAAAAGAATTCATCAAATATGCAAGCACAAGGGCGACTCATGCGTTGTCAATTATGGCTTAACCAATATTTCTTCTCTATTGAACATATATAGGGATCGAAGAACTCTCTGGCAGATAGTTTAACTTGAGAACTCGCCAATGGTGATCATCAGAGCAGAACTCTTATCAGAAAAGGAGAAAATTCATAATGAAATGCCACTATTACTAGAACAGTTTCTCCTTCTAGTAAAGTCCTTCTCGATAATTTGGAATTCCATACAAAAAATAAATCACGCTTTGGTCTACTTTCTTCTACCTACCTAATAATCTAAAGATTTTTCCTTATAGAGTTACAGGTTAATTACCTTAAATGTCCTTATAATATTCAAGAAAAAAATAAGCTCTCATGTTTAAGAAAAATGATTCAATGAGTGGTATGCAGCCTGCATTGACTATTATCATCATTATTCCTATGATATCTGGGAGTCTTGAAGTACAACGATTTACTTTCCTAATAAGTCTGGAGTAGGTGGTGTTAGTTTCTCAGCAAATTCAATCTCTTCAAATGACCCTGTTATGAAAGCTTGGGAATACGGGATAGTACTTTACTTTATGAAGTTCCCAGATCCAAAGTGCCAATTCTTCTCAAGTTAACCAAGCTCCAACAATGCATGTTCAGAAGGATCTATTAGATTCTAACGTCTCGTGCTGGTCCAACAAAAATTTCAAATAGTCGATGCCTATATGTGCAAGTACGTTGTGCACTAATCGAGTATGAAAATGAAAAAGCCAAACCAACCCATTATCTTATTCAAATTATTGATTACGACGATCCTTATGATAAGCGACAAGAATGGTTTCCAGATCGATGAGAATTAGTTACTGATTCTGCTTTAGCAAGAGCGATCGGTTTCTACAACATTTATCATCAAAGTTGGGCGTTAATTGAAGAAGGAAAAATGTTAATGCATTGCGAAAACGCTACTTTCACCTATGACAATGAGTTTAAAGATTACATGAAGGTAGAGGGAGCGGTTTCAGAAGATATCTTTGATTATCTATTTGATGTTGGAGCTAAAAAATTCTTATCAGAAAAAGGAAAGAAATATCTTCTTGAATTGTTTGAGAAACGGGACCCAGACCATCTTCAGTTAGATGAAGATTTTGACGATTATCTAGATAATGATGGTCTAGAGGATATAATTGGAGATGAAGACATGTAGAATCTCAATAACAATGACTAGTCTTGTCATCATAAAAGCTCTGAAAAGTGGTTGCTTCATTATTATACTATTTTAACAAATGTCAGATCTGAAAAATAAAGCAATCTATTGTAGCCATGTGAACATAACTGTAGCCATGTGAATGTACTATAGCCATGTGTAAAAGCAGTATGGATTAGCCATTAGAGCATCCTATATACCCCATCCCCTCTATAAAAGGAGAGGTCAAGTGTTGAGAAAGGGCACGGTCATTTGAGCATTCTTGAGCACAAGAGGAGTTGGGGATCTCCATTTCTCTATGAGCAAGTATCTCTAGTGATCTTAGCTTAGGTCCCTTTTCAAAGATTTTCATTGTAATATTTTCACTTTTAAGCTTTCAATAAAAGAAGTTTCCTAGTAGGGAACGTTATTCAATTGAACCTTATGTCTTAAATATTATAATTTCTTGATTAAAGTCTCACCATCCTTTAAAATATTTAAAATTTGATTAATGGCTACGGTCTGAGGTAGGGAAAAAAAAACAGATTTGTGCTATTCCTGATCTGAGGAATGTGGGGTTGAGATTAGCAATCTCTGTAAATCGGAGGGTAGAGGAACGTTGGAGTCCATCATTGATTAAATTTAGGTAACAGTTGAAACTCTCCAATTAAGCTTTAACTATTTTGCTAAGCATGGTGGGCCTATAACCACAAACAGTATAATATTCAAGATATAAGTAGTAGATTGTGATAACTGATACCAGTAAAGTCATTACAAGAAGTTAAATTAGTTAGCACAAGCATATTTCTTGAAAAAACCTCTGAAAACTTATTTGCATATTTTTCCTATTTTAGGGACTTTTCTGCAAATTCTAAAAACTTCAAGGGCTAAAATAATAGAAAAAAGGACCTAATTTCTTTTGCTCGAAAATATAGGGACCCCATTGTTATTTTTAAAAAGTCAGGGACCAAAAAATTTTTATCCTAAAACTTAGGGTACCTCAGAGTCATTCTTTGATCATTGAGTATCATATTTGTCCCACATGCAAAAAAGAAAAGCAAGGCCGGAATGCAAATGATATAAATCGCAGTATGCAGGGCTGAGTAAAGCATACCTTTTTCGGCCTTTTCGCTAAGATAAAGTGTAGTATCTGTTCTTATCAGTTTAATATCTGATATGTGGGTTATTGACCCACAATGATATTCAATTAATTTTAGGAGGGGGAGGGTCCACCATAGTAGCTTGCTACTGGGACCCTCAAGTGTTGCCTATGCATTGCACTATAGCATAGGCCTAGCACACCCCTCCAAATCATGTCAAGACATTTATTTTTGTGGTACCAGTTTCATTGCTATGTGTATTTCACAAAGTGGTGGTATTAGAAATTGTTTATTTTTGTTTTTCATGGGTCCCGAGGGTGTACTTAGTGCAAACATCAGGCATTCTAGCTAATTTGTCTACAATTCAATGTTACTTGCTAATTTCTTTGGGCTTCAGGTGTTGTGATGTCTTTCGGAATGGTTGGAGAAACTAGAGGTGTTTAATTACAGAATGGAAGGGTGTGAAGTTAATCTTTGGATGGCTTTAGAAATTGTTAAAAAAACCAGAGGTATTTAATTATAGAATGAAAGGGCGTCAAGTTAATATTTGGAATAGAAACAAAGGAGGTTTGCCTAGTAATTTCTAATATGTTTTAAATGCTTAGGATTGTGACAATCTGATCATCTGGTAGCACTGTTAGTAACAACTCAATGCAGTAATGTCTCTTTCAGGTACCAAGCATGGTATCATTTTTTTGGGGGGGGGAGATGACAATACTATTCAGTCTTACGTTGAATTGCAAGGAGTTCCATTCTTGCTCAGTTGCTGTCGTACTTCTAGATGAGCTCGTGCTGTTATTGTCAAACTCCTTAATTTAACAGATTCACACCGTCAATCTCCATTCTCTAACTCTAACAGGTTTATGCTAAAGTTGGACAGTACCTCTATAAGATGAAGTGGATTTCCTACATTCCCAATTTTCTTTCATTCTATTTTGTAAGTTCAATTGTTGAATAAGTTGGAAATACATTACTTTTGAGCTTGTTTTAAGATCTTGCATCGGTAAAAGATGCCAGTTTTCACTGGCTTCGTTCCTTTTAGCCTGCTAATTATGTTTTCTGCAACAAATTATAAGGTTTAGAATGTATCAGACTTTTGAAATGTGGGAAAGAAATGAACTTAGGTTTCCAAGTGAATATGTAAGTGATGATACAAAACCTGATTGGAAACATAATATGAATGGACTGACCTTTATGTTGAGGGGGCGCTTAGGCTACCATAAAGGAGAAGTATAAAGAGGCAAGCTAGAATCAGGTGTAATTTCTATTCTTACTTGTTTGATCTTTGACATCTGTGCTACATCTTTGTAGTACTAATGTAAGGGGGAGAGCTAAGAACAGTAGCTTGTTTTTGGTATTTTTGAGTGTTGTACTGCTATTTATGTTTTACGCTCCTGTATTGCATCTGAATTGCCACCGCACACCACCTGCAAGTAATGTTTGAGGTTTTCTTAATAGATTGAATGAAGTTAGGCAATTTTACAGCACAGGCTTTAGCCGTAGCGTTTTAAGGCAAGGACTGAGGTCCTTCTCTTGGGTGCATTTGGGTGGAAACACAAAAGATTAGATTCAGATGGTAATGAGATTTCTTTGGTCATCTGTTAGGCAGGGAAGATAACAAAAGTAACCATCTAGTCTGATTTCTTTATAGGAAAAAAAAAAGGAGTCAAGGTTCTTGATTGTTGGGTGTCACACAATTGTGTGCATCTTTGCTTGTTTTTCTCTCTATTATTTCATAATGAGTGATGTACATAATTTATATGCTCTAAGGCAGCTATGCAAACCCCAGCTTGGATGACAAGTTACAACTATCCTATTCTAGCATAAATAGGAAAGAAGGTTTAACTTCAATATGGAAACTAAATCTAGCATAATTTAGTAATATCCTAATGCTCCCCCTCAAGTTGGTGCATGAAGATCCAGAATGCCCAACTTGCCCTTCAAGTACTGAAACTGCATTTTGCCAAGAGCTTTGGTGAGGAGATTAGCGAGCTGGTGTTTGGTACCAACGTGAGAGAGCTTGAGAATTCCAGCTTCCAGTTTTTCGAATGAAGTGACAGTCAATTTTAATATGTTTTGTGCGCTCGTGAAAGACTGAATTTTTGGCTATATGAAGGGCTGCTTAACTGTCACAATAAAGCTGCATTGGTGTTGTAGAAAAAACTCCAAGGGATGCAAGGAAAGATCTGATCCAAATTAATTCACTAGTGGTGAATGCTATAGATCTGTACTCGGCTTCTGCGGAGAAGCGCGATGTGGTAGTTTGCTTTTTGATTTTCCAAGAGACCGGGGAATCTCCTAACATCACAAAATACCTAGTAAGAGATTTTCTAGATAATGGACATGACCCCCAATCTAAGTCACAGTACGCCGTAATTTTGAGATCCTTTGTGCCCTTCAGAAGGATTCCTTGTCCTGCTGTTCCTTTGATGTATCGAGCCACTCGTCTGGCTACCTCCATGTGCTCTTGCTGAGGTGCTTGCATGAACTATGAAAGGATATGAACGGCGTAGGTTAGGTTTGGCCTGGTGATGATGAGATATATTAAGCGACCAACGAGTCTTCGGTATCTTGTCGGATCGCTAAGCAGTCGTCCATTTGCCTGTGCCAGCTTGTGATTTTCTTCCATTGGAAAGGTTGCAGGTTTTGCGCCTAGAATTCCACAATCGTTGATGATTTCCAATGCATGTTTTCTTTGGAAGAGAACTAATCCTTCACGCCCTCGAGCGATCTCGATACCCAAAAAGTATTTCAATGGCCCGAGATCCTGGATACTAAAACATGTGACTGCTTGCATGTGTCTGAATCATTGCCCGCTAGTATTATGTCATCAACGTAAACTAATAAGGCTAGAAAGACACTTCCTTTGCGATATGTGAATAGAGAGTACTCAGCATATGAGCGAACAAACCCGTATTCACAAAGCTTAGATGAAAGTTTGGCAAACCATTGACGGGGAGCCTATCGCAGTCCATAAAGTGACTTGTTAAGCCAGCATGCCTTGTTCTACCCTACGCAGCTGAAATCAGGAGGAAGCTTCATGTAGACTTCTTCGAGATTGCCATGTAGAAATGCGTTGTTGACATCTAGTTGATGAAGTTCCCACCCTTTGGCTACTGCGACTGATAGGAAGCACCTAACGCTTGTCATTTTTGCCACTGGTGTGAATGTCTCAGTGTAATCAAAACCTACGATCTGAAGATCTCCTTGTATAACCAATCTTGCTTTGTAGTGTTGAATGGTGCCATCTGAATTGTATTTTATCCTGTAGACCCATTTACAAGCTATAGGCCCTTTTCCTGGTGGAAGATCTTGGATAGACCATGTGTTATTATTTTCCAGAGCTTGTATCCCCTCAGCCATTGCTTTCCTCCAGTTTGGATCTTTTATCGCCTCATGGTAGAAATTTGGTTCTATGGTTCTTGCAAGGTTAGCTAGAAAATTTTGATCAGTGGCAGAAAATCTTGTACAAGCAACATAATTAAGTAGAGGATACCGTGTACCTGAGCTGCTTATTGAAGGTGATGAATTAGCCGAGACGGGGTTTTTATAGTGAACATTGTAGCACATGTAGCTATCGAGATGGGCCGGAGGCCTTCGGTTTCTTTGGGCCCAGTGTGACTCGGTATTTGCTAGCAGATCACGGCCTGCTGTAATGCTAGCGTCCTAGCCCTGTGTCGCTTGGGCTTGTGAAGACCCTGGGCCGGGTTGCTGTTCCGCAAGTAGCTGTGCTAATGGACTCCCCCTTGCATCTGTGCTACTGCCTTGGTCCAGCTTCCATTGGTCTGCTTGGTCTGCTGATGCAACTAGGCTACTGCCTCCTTCACATGAACGAAGCCCAGATCCTTCCTTGTCCATTATGTCTTGACCGGCATTGTTCCCCCTGGACGCTGGCCCAGTTTAGATGGAGCGTTCTCTGAACGATCTTCCTCATCTTGCGTGCTATGTGAATCTTCTTCAAATATATGTTTTGGGCTGTGTGGTAGAGGCTCGAGCTGTTTTGTATTTTTTGTAATTGCACTTGGTTTTTGGAAAGGAAAAACCTCCTCATAAAACATTACATCTGTACTTTCAAAAAATTCATGGCTCTCTAGATCATATAATCTCCATTCCTTCTTACCATAAGGATAACCCATACAGACACATTTCCTACTTCGGGATGCAAATTTGTCTTTTCCTTTTACATTATTTTGAGCGAAGCATAAGGTTCCAAAAACTCAAAGATGGTTAAGGCACGGTTTTTGATGAAAGGAGTACTTCATAGGGAGTCTTTCCCTGAAGAGGTCTCGTGGGAGTTCGGTTAATTAGATATACTACGGTAAGTACACCCTCACCCTAAAAACGTAATGAAAGATTGGCTTGAAAACGTAAGGCTCTTGCTACATTCAAGATGTGTCTACATTTTCGTTCCACTCTCCCGTTTTGCTGAGGGGTTTCCACACAGCTAGTTTGATGTAATATTCCTTTCTCCGCATAAAAAAATTTCATGGATCCTGATTTAAATTCCAGCCTATTATCAGTTTAATCACCTTAACATCTTTCCCAAATTGAGTTTTGGCCATGGAAACAAAGTTTTTCAGAAGGTGTCAAGCTTCACTCTTTTCTTTCATTAAATACAACCATACTGTTCGGCTAGCATCATCAACTAAAGTTAAAAAATAGTGTGCACCACATGAAGCAGGTAATTTATATGGTCCCCATATATCACAATGCACCAATTCAAACAAATTCTCGGCTTTATTCTCACTATTAATAAACTGAGTCCTAACTTGTTTAGCTCGTAAACAAGCATCACAAAATTCCAAACTCTTA
>NCQT01071459.1:5881-17926 GCA_002740465.1 Stenocereus thurberi
ATCAAGTAAGAATTTTTTAGTAAGTCAGTTTAACAATTACAAGATGGTTGAAGAACGCTCTGTTCTTGAACAATTGTGTGAAATCAACGTATTCTAAGCCACTTTAAGCAGCACAAAATGCATATGGATGAGTCTATTATAGTTTCCTCTATAGTAGACAAACTTCCCCTTTCTTGGAAAGACACTAAAAGAACCCTAAAGCATAAGAAAGAGGACATGTCTCTTGAGGACTTGGTTAATCATCTTCGAATCGAGGAAGAGTTGCGTGTGCAGGATGACCCTAAGGAGCATGTCTCCAAGTTTCAATTAATCGAAGGTGGCCAATCAAGTTAAGGATAGAAAGGAGACAAGAAAAGGCTATACAAGGACAATAACAACAAGAGTAACAAGAAGGAAAAAGTGATTTATTGGGAATGCAACAAACTGGGCCATAAGAAGAGAGACTGCACTATTTGGAAATGCAAACATGGCTTGAACAACCAAAAGACAAAGACAAAGGACATCTTTGTGGCTATGATCTTTGATCAAATCAATGTTTCCAAAGTGACAATGATTGGCGGGTTGATTCGGGTGCCTCTAAGCATGTGTGCAAAGACTGCTACTTCTTCAAGACTCTTGTAGCAACCAAGGATGGAAAAGTGCTATACATGGGTACCAGCTCAACTGTTGATGTCAAAGGAATAGGCCAAGTAGAAGTAGTCTTTACTTCCGGCAGAACTCTTGTGTTGAACGATGTATACTATGCGCCGAGAGTTAGGAAGACTTCTGGTTTTCTTCTTAATAAGTTTGGCTTCATACAAGTGCATGAAGCCAATAATTTTATTTTGTCCAAGGTTGGTGTCTTTGTGGGGAAGGATACGCTGGGGGTGATATGTTTAAATTTAATGTAATCACTTCTTCTAGTAGTAATAAAGTGAACAATTCCGCTTATATGCTTGTTCATTCTATTTCTTCTCTATGGTATAATTGTCCTAGACGTGTGAATTAGAAGAGACTGAAATAGATGTCTAGACTTGAGTTTATTTCAAACATGAATGAAAACATAGAGAAGTGTAAGACTTACATGGTAACAAAGATTGCTAGAAGTTCTTTTCCAAATGTTCAAAGGATCACCAAATTGTTTGAATTAATTTATAGTGATTTAGGTGATTTTCATAGCACTCCTTCTTTTGGGAGAAGGAAATATTATGTCACATCATTGTTGATTTCACAAGATATTGCCAAATGTATCTTTTACATGTTAAAAGTGAAGCACTAGATAAGTTTAGGATTTTTAAGAATGAATTCAAATTGCATTGTGAAACCTTCATTAAAAAACTAAGATCGGATAGGGGTGGTGAATATTATGATCCAAGTTTTTTCCAATCAACCAGTATAGTTCATGACGTCACAACACGATGCACACCACAACAAAATGGTGTAGCGGAAAGGAAAAATTGAACCTTAACTGAATTGGTAAATGTTATGCTTTCTAATTCCGATTTAAGTGAAGGTTTTTGGGGTGAAGCAATGCTCACGGCATGTTATATCCTTAATAGGGTTCCTAACAAAAGGAACTCTACTACCCCATATGAGTCATGGAATAAGAGAAGACCAAATCAGAGTTATTTCAGAGTTTGGGGTAGTAGGGCTATTGTAAGAGTCCTAGAAACCCAAGAAGAGAAAATTGGGAGAAAGAGGAATTGCGTGCATCTTTATAGGCAATGTTGAACATAGCAAAGCATCTAGGTTTGTGGCCATTGAACTAAATGACTCAATCATGGCTAACACTGTGATTGAATCAATAGACACAATTTTTGATGAAAATAGATTTTCTTCAATTCCTAAACCCAATAACCTATTTCCAACTACTATTGCCCTAAGTAATCGTCAAGGACATGGAGACATAGTAGACGTAAGAAGAAGTAAGCGGATTAGAAAAGAGAAATCTTTTGGATCAGATTTCTTTGTCTATTTGGTAGAAGTAATTAGGGAGTCCATTGAAAATGAAATTCCCTATGTTTATAGCATTGATTCGGATCCTACATATTTTAAAGAGGCTATGGAATCACAAGACGCTCATTTCTGGAAAGAAGTAGTGCAAGATGAAATGGGCTCAATACTGGAAAATAACACTTGGGCCTTAGTGGATTTACCCCTTGGATGCGAACCTATTACATCTAAGTGGATTTTTGAAAGGAAAAGGAGAGTAGATGGTATCATAGAAGAATTTAAAGCCCTATTGGTAGTAAGGGGTTTTAATCAAAGACATAGTACTGAATACTTTGTTACATATGCACCGGTAGCTAGGATTACAACTATTAGAGTCCTTGCCGCTCTTGCTGTAGTTTAAAAGCTAGTGATCCACCAAATGGAAGTGAAAACTGCATTCTTAAATGGTGAATTAGAAGAGGAGTTGTGTATGAAACAACCTGAAGGTTTGGTGATTTCAGGCCAAGAAAGAAAAGTATGCAAACTCATAAGATCACTATATGGCTTGAAGCAAGAACCTAAATAATGGCATCAAAAATTTGACAAAGTAGTGCTTTTATTTGGCCTTAGGATTAATGAATTTGACAGATGTATGTATTCAAAGTTTGAACATGAAGATGGTGTGATTATATGTCTGTATGTTGATAACATGCTGATTTTTGGGACTGACTCAGAGGAAGTAGAGAAAACCAAGAATTTTCTATCTTCCAAGTTCTCTATGAAAGATATGGGGGAGGCTGACATTATACTTGGCATCAAAGATCATTAGTAATGATGGTATTTTCTTGACACAATCTCATTATATTGAGAAAGAACTTGGGAGGTTCAATTATCGAGATTGCCTTCCTGTATCCACTCCATTTGATTCAACTTATAAGTTGACTCGAAACAGTGGGAGACCTACTGCACAACTTGACTATGCAAAGGTCATTGGGTGCTTGATATATACCATGACAAGCACAAGGCCGGATATTGCATTTGCCGTTGGGAGGCTAAGCCGATATACTAATAATCCTAGTGAAATTCATTGGCATGCAATACGAAGAGTATTGAAGTATTTAAAGAATACTCAAGACTATGGCCTATGTTATTAAGATTATCCTCCGGTCTTAGAAGGATACTCGGATGCAAGTTGGGTAACTGATATAGAGGATTATACCTCCACGTTAGGTTAGGTATACTTGCTTAGTGGAGGGCTATATCTTGAGAATCCACGAAACAAACCTGTATAACAGATTCCACCATGATTACTGAGCTTATGGCCTTAGCTACCATAAGTAAAGACGCAGAGTGGCTAAGAAACTTGTTACTGGAAGTGCCATTGTGCCGTAAGCCAATGTTGCTACTCTCAAACCATTGTGATAGCAAATCAACTCTATCTAAGGCTCACAGTCATGTCTATAATGGCATATCAATGCACATTAGACTTAGAGATGCCTATGTGCATCAGTTGATCAAGGATGGAGTGATCACTGTCGACTTTGGGCAAACAAGTGAAAATCTTGTAGATCCTTTGGCCAAGGGTCTAGCAAAGAACTTGGTGTTGAAAATATCAAGGGGGATGGGACTTAAGCCCACATCTTTAATCACTAATAATAAAGCCTCAACTTAATTCGTGATATGACGTCAAGTCTTAAGTTAAATGAGTGACAACATCATATAGTGATTGATAGCACTAACATAATTCATCCCAAGGTAAGA
Source organism: Stenocereus thurberi (assembly GCA_002740465.1). Lineage (NCBI taxonomy): Eukaryota > Viridiplantae > Streptophyta > Magnoliopsida > Caryophyllales > Cactaceae > Stenocereus > Stenocereus thurberi. The sequence continues at coordinate 9,554 of NCQT01071459.1, forward strand.
GTGCTCATAAACAGTAATGTTTATAAGAGGGTGCATTATACTCTTAATGGACCTAGATTGAATGGCTTGTGTTACAGGAACAAAGTCCATGGTCCACCTAAGTGAATGTAAAGTGTGGCCGCTTCAAAGAACTAAAGGGCTTGGCTTGATGCACTCATGAAGGATATGGGCACATGCCGGATAATAGTGTCAATTTTTTAAGTATGGATTGAGATTTGTGTGTGAAATTTATCCAATTGATCAGAAAGGATGAATAGTTCAAAGACTTATCTACTATTACATTCAGATTAATTGTAATTGCATTCACTAAATGAAAGTTCAAATTGCAAGATGCTTTTCTTATGCTTTAATCTTCGAGTTTTCTCGAATGTTGCTTTGTGTGTACTTCCCTTCTTAAGATGGCAGGGAAAAATTTAAATTTCTTGTACTGCCTTGAAAATGGCGGGGGAATGTTAGAGATTTTCAAGGTCCAGGAATAGGCCGAGGGAGCAGGAGACCACCATGGTCTGCCCTTGGTGAATGGCACGGCCTGTGGCTCTCTCTTTTCCCTAGTGGCTTGTTTTCTTCTGGGCAGCGAGGACCAAGGGTTGCTCGTGGTGTCTACCACAATTCGTGGTCTACAGGTTCTAAATGTTTTCTATCCGGATTGATGGATAAAGCCTCCAACGGCTTTTCCCTCAAATGACACCTGCTAATAGGTGTATATCTGGTGTCTCTTTAGATTACGAGACTTAGGAATAAGAAGAGGAGAAAACAACACATGCACCATAGAATTTCTTTGTGAGTAAGTGCAGCACTCTCTTTGATCTAACATTGAGAGACCCTTGAACATCCATACTTGCCTTACTCAGCATCTTATCCCTAAGATTATTTACGATACAGTAAAAAAGTCTTAAGGAAAGTGTATTCAATCTCGATTTGCTGAGATATCCAGTATCGTATTCAATGCCATTACTCCAACAATTTTAAAACTTATTTAGCAATGGCAACACTTCGTAAAATGACATCCGCTTTTAAGGAATTGGACAAGTTCAAGGGCGTCAGTTTTTTACGTTAGCAAAAGATGATGCATTTCCTCCTCACCGCAGTGAAGGTGGTGGATGTGCTGAATACTCCCTATCTCATGGAAACCAAAAACGAGCTTTTGGAACAAACCCACCGCAGATCCAAGTTTGAGAACGATGACTACATTTGTTGTGGTCATTCCTTGAACAGCATGTTGGCTGCCTTGTTTGACGTCTATCAAGGGATTGAGTCTACTAAGGAACCTTGGGAGGCATTGCAGAACAAATACATGATGGAAGATGCATCAAGTAAGAATTTTTTAGTAAGTCAGTTTAACAATTACAAGATGGTCGAAGAACGCTATGTTCTTGACCAATTACATGAAATTCAACATATTTTAAGTCACTTTAAGCGTCACAAAATTTATATGGATGAGTCTATTATAGCTTCCTCTATAGTAGAAACTTCCCCCCTCTTGGGAAGACACTAAAAGAACCCAAAAGCATAAGAAAGAGGATATGTCTCTTGAGGACTTGGCCAATCATCTTCGAATCGAGGAAGAGTTGCGTATGCACGATGACCTTAAGGAGCATGTCTGCAAGGTTCATGTAATCGAAGGTGGCCAATCAAGTCGAGGACAGAAAGGAAACAAGAAAAGTCCGTGCAAGGAGAACAAAAACAAGGGTAACAAGAGGGCAAAAGTGATTTGTAGGGAATGCAACAAATTGGGCCATAAGAAGAGAGATTGCACTATTTGGAAATGCAAACATGGCTTGAACAACCAAAAGGCCAAGTCAAAGAACATCTTTGTGGCTATGGTCTTTGACCAAATCAATGCTGACCAATGTGAGAACAATTGGTGGGTTGATTCGGGTGCCTCCAAGCATGTTTTCAAAGACTGCTCCTTCTTCAAGCCTCTTGTACTGGCCGAGGATGGAAAAGTGCTCTACATGGGTAACACCTCAACTGTTGATGTCAAAGGAATAGGCCAAGTAGAGCTAGTCTATACTTCTTGCAAAGCTCTTGTGTACTTGCTTGGTCGTGGGGCTGTATTGTGGGCATCCAAGAAACAAACCTGTATAACATATTCGACCATGGCTGCTGAGCTTGCGGCCTTAGCTATCACAAGCGAAGAGGCAGGGTGGCCAAGAAACTTGTTATTGGAAGTGCTGTTGTGGCCTAAGCCAATGTCGCTGCTCTCGATCCACTGTGATAGTAAATCAATGCTATCTAAGGCTTATAATCGTGTCAATAATTGCAAATCAAGGCATGTTGGACTTAGACATGCCTATGTTCATCAGTTGATCAAGGATGGAGTGAGCACTGTCGACTTTGTGCAAACAAGTGAAAATCTTATAGATCCTTTGACCAAAGGTCTAGCAAAGAACTCCGTGTTGAAAACATCAACGGGGATAGGAATTAAGCCTATATCTATAATCACTAATAATGAAGCCTCAACTTAATTCATGATATGACGTCAAGTCTTAAGTTAAATGAGTGGCAACATTATATAGTGATTGATAGCACTAACATAATTCATCCCAAGGTAAGAGTGCTCGTAAACTGTAATGTTTATAAGAGGATGAGCTACTCTTAATAGACCTTGATTGAACGACTTGTGTAATAGGAGCAAATTTCTATGGTCTACCTAAGTGAGTGTAAAGTGTGGTCGCTTCAAAGAGCTAAAGGGATTGGCTTAATGCACTCATTAAGGATATGGACACATGGCCGAATAATAGTGTCAAATTTTTAAGTATGGATTGAGATTTGCACGTGAAATGTATCCAATTGATCAGAAATGATGTATAGTTCAAAGACTTGTCTACTATTACATTCAGATTAATTGTAATTACATTCACTAAATGAAAGTTCAAATCGCAAGATACTTTTATTGCACATTAATCTCCGAATTTTCTCGGATGTTGCGATGTGTGCATTTCCCTTCTTGAGATGGCAGGGAAAAATTTTAATTTTCTGTACTGCCTTGAAAATGGCAGGGGAATGTTGGAGATTTTCAAGATCCACTAATAGACCAAGGGAGTAGGAGACCACCACGGTCTCCCCGTGGTGAATGCCACGGCACGTTGCTCTCTCTTTTCTTGGATGGCTTGTTTTGTTCTGGGTAGTGAGGACCACAGACTACCCGTGGTGTCTACCACAATCCGTGGTCTACAGGTTCTAACTGTTTTCTATTTGGATTGATGGATAAAGCCTCCAACAAATTTTCCCTCAAATGACACCTGCAAATAGCTGCATTTCTGGTGTCTCTTCAGATTAAGAGGTCTAGGTATAAGAAGAAGAGAAAACAATACATAGAACATAGACTTTCTTTGCGAGTGACTGCACCACTCTCTTTGATCTAACATTAGGAGAACCTTGAACATTCATACTTTCCTTACTCAGCATTTTATCCCTAAGATTATTTAGAGTATAGTAAATAAGTCTCAACGAAAGTGTATTCGTTCTCGATTTGCTGAGATATCCAGTACCGTATTCAACACTAATATTCCAACAATCTTAAGACTTATTTAACAATGGGAACACTTCGTAAGACGACATCCAATTTTCAGGAATTGGACAAGTTCAAGGGCATCGGTTTTCGATGCTAGCAGAAGAATATGCATTTCCTCCTCACCACACTGAAGGTGGTGGATGTGCTGAATACTCCCTATCCCATGGAAACTGAAAATGAGCCTTTGGAGCAAACCTGCTGAAGATCCAAGTTCGAGAATGATGACTGCATTTGCTGTCGTCATATCTTGAACAGCACGTCGAATGCCTTGTTTGACGTCTATTAAGCGAGTGAGTCCTCTAAGGAACTTTAGGAGGCACTGGAGAACAAAAACATGACGGAAGATGCATCAAGTAAGAATTTTTTAGTAAGTCAGTTTAACAATTACAAGATGGTCGATGAATGCTTTGTTCTTGACCAATTGCATGAAATTCAACATATTTTAAGTCACTTTAAGAACAACAAAATGCATATGGATGAGTCTATTATAGTTTCCTCTATACTAGACAGACTTCCCCCATCTTGGAAAAACACTAAAAGAACCCTAAAGCATAAGCAAGAGGATATGTCTCTTGAGGACTTGGCTAATCATCTTCGAATCAAGGAAGAGTTGCGTATTCTAGATGACCCTGAGGAGCATGTCTCTAAGGTTCATGTAATCAAAGGTGGCCAACCAAGTAAAGGACAGAAAGGAAATAAGAAAAGGCCGTGCAAGGGCAACAACAACAAGGGTAACAAGAAGGCAAAAGTGATTTGTTGGGAATGCAACAAACCAGGCCATAGGAAGAGAGATTGGATTATTTGGAAATGCAAACATGGCTTAAACAACTAAAAGGCTAAGACAAAGGACATCTTTGTGGCTATGATCTTTGATCAAATCAATGTTGTCCAAAGTGAAAATGATTGGTGGGTTGATTCGGGTGCCTCCGAGCATGTATGCAAAGACCGCTCCTTCTTCAAGACTCTTGTACCGGTCGACGATGAGAAAGTGCTCCACATGGGAACAACCTCAACTGTTGATGTCAAAAGAATAGGACAAGTAGAACTAGTCTTCACTTCCGGTAAAACTCTTGTGTTGAGCGACGTATAGTATACGCTGAAAGTCAGGAAGAATCTTGTTTCTGGTTATCTTCTGAATAAGTTTGGCTTCAAACAAGTGTATGAAGCCGAAAATTTTATTTTATCCAAGGTTAGTGTCTTTGTGGGCAAGGGATACGCAGGGCGTGACATGTTTAAATTTAATGTAATCACTCCTTCTAGTAGTAATAAAGTGAACAATTCCGCTTACATGCTTGTTCATTCTATTTCTTTTCTATGGCATAATCGTCTCGAACATGTGAATTATAAGAGATTGAAAGAGATGCCTAGACTTGAGTTAACTCCAAACATGGATGAAAATATAGAGAAGTATAAGACTTGCATGTTAACAAAGATTACTAGGAGTTCTTTTCCTAATGTTCAAGGGATCACCAAATTGCTTGAATTAATTCATGATGATTTAGGTGATTTCATAGCACTCCTTCTTTTGGAAGAAAGAAATATTGTGTCACATTCATTGATGATTTCACAAGATATTGCCAAGTGTATCTTTTACTTGTTAAAGGTGAAGTACTAGACAAGTTTAGGATTTTTAAGAATAAATTCGAATTGCATTGTGAAACCTTTATTAAAAGACTAAGATCGGATGGGGGTATTGAATATTATGATCCAAGTTTTTTCCAATCAATCGGTATAGTTCAAGAGGTCACAACACCTTACACACCATAACAAAATGGTGTAGTGGAAAGAAAAAATCAAACCTTAACTGAAATGGTAAATGCTATGCTTTCTAATTCTAGTTTAAGTAAAGATTTTTGGGGTGAAGTACTGCTCACAGCATGTTATATCCTTAATAGGGTTCCTAACAAAAGCAACTCCACTACCCCATATGAGTTGTGGAATAAGAGAAAACTAAACCTGAGTTATTTCAGAGTTTGGGATTGTAGGGCTATTGTAAGAGTCCCGAAACCCAAGAAGAGAAAATTAGAAGAAAGAGAAATTGAGTGCATCTTCGTAGGCTATGCTAAACATAGCAAAGCCTGTAGGTTTATGGTCACTGAACCAAATGACTCAATCATGGCTAACACTGTGATTGAATCAATTATTGCAATTTTTGATGAAAACATATTTTCTTCAATTCCTAAACCTAATAACCTTATTCTAACTACTATGGCTCCAAACAATGGTCAAGAACATGGAGGCATAGTGCAAGTAAGAAGAAGTAAGCAGATTAGAAAGGGGAAATCCATTGGACCAGATTTCTTTGTCCCCTTGGTAAAAGGATCTAGGGAATTTATTGAAAATGAAATTCTCTATTTTTATAGCATTGATTCAGATCCTACTTGTTTTAAAGAGGCTATACAATCATAGGATGCTCTTTTCTGGAAAGAAGCAGTCCAAGATGAATGGACTCAACACTGGAAAATAATACTTTGGCATTAGTGGATTCACCCCTTGCATGTAAACCTACTACATCTGAGTGGATTTTTAAAAGGAAAAGGAGAGCAGATCGTACCATAGAAAATTTTAAAGCCCAGTTGGTAATAAGGGGGTTTAATCAAAGGCATAGTATGTAAGGGCCGCACCTTCAGTCTACTACTACTAACTGTTTTAGTTGTTGAATTTACAAATCTGCGTTTGAATTATTTTTCAACAGGAGTATTGAGTCAATTATGTGAATTTTTAATGATTAATTTCATTAAAGAGAACGACTTTATGATTTATGTTGCTATTGATGTTACTCATTTTTAATTTATTAAACTGATGCTAACCCGGGTTTTTTTTAAAAATCGTTTTTGTTTTATTTAGTTGATTCCCGAAGCTAGCTTGAAATGTTAGTTGCAGGTTGTTTCAACTCGAGTTTAGCCTAACCAGTAATGAGTACGGGACCAGAATTTAGTTCAATGATGTTAGTTGAGCCAAAAAAAAGGAAAAAGAAATGAGACAAAAGGGGTAGGGGGCCTGAGTTCGAGTCTGAGGAAAACCCGAGACCCCCCCGACACCACTCCTCCTCTTCCCTCCACCGTTGCTCTCTCTCTCTCTCCCTGGGGCCACCAGCACCGTCTGGCATCCACCGCCGACCGCCACCTGTCGCCGGCGAGAGAAAGGGATGACCGGTCCCCTCAGCCACGCCAACCACTGCCCAAAAGCCGCCAACCGTCGCCCTCCACCCTCACGGCTAAAAACCTACCCAAACACGCGTCTACCACCCGGAAACTGATCACCCACGTGCCGGAATCCGGTGACCCATTCCTCCCTCGGCCTCCTCTATAAATCTGGGGGTCGGATTCGGCCCCAAACACCCTTAAACGCGAGCAGAAACGCCACCAAATTGAGAGCTAGGGTTCAGAATTTCAAGCTAACGGGCCAGGGTTCGGGTTTAGCAGAGTGGGGCATTTGGTATTTGCTGTTTAAGGTTGAAATTAGGCTAATCCAAGTAAGTGTTTCTCCCTCCTAAGCTATTGCTATTTTTGAAAATGTTTTTCAGCAGATTGATGTTGCATGTCAAGTTAGGGTTCGTTAAATTCGTTGGAAATGTCAAGAAGTGAGCTCTGCATGTTTAGGTTCGATTCATTTGATTAATTTATGCCTAAGATTGTTATTCAAAGTGAATTATATATGTTTAGCTTCGGTTCGAATCAATTTGGTTAATTCATGCCTAAGTTTTTAATTCGAAACGAATTATATATGTTTAGGGTTAATTCGAATGCGTAAAGTTAATTACATGCCTAAGTTTTTAATTCGAAACAAATTACATATGTTTAGCATTAATTTGAATGCATATAGTTAATTCATGCCTAAGTTCTTGATTCGAAACGAATTATATATGTTTAGCGTTAATTCGAATGCGTGAAGTTAGTTCATGCCTAAGTTTTTAATTCGAAACGAATTCTATATGTTTAGCGTTAATTCTAATATATATAGTTAATTCATGCCTAAGTATAAATACCAAAGTGCTTCGAACGTGGTTAAAGTTAACGTATGTAAATGTTTAGTCAATCTGCGATCGTTTGAACACTTAGAATCGATTTTAGTATTTTCAGTAATCCATGCCTAAGCATTTAATTTGAAGTGAGTTATGCATGCTTAGAATTGAGTTTAGTATATTCCATTCTTACATGCTTGTAAGTCTAATTCGAACTGAGTCATGCACGTTTAACATCAATTTTAGCAATTTAGTTAACGTGTGCTTGAAGGGATGACTTGACCAAATAACATCGACATTAAGCATGTTTGCCTAAAGTCATGTCATTCCTGAATGACATAAAATGGATTGGATGATAACCTCGATTTAATAAACGGATACCATGAGACGCATTATGCCTAAAGGGGGGGCCTAAATAGGTTCGATTAGTAATTTCAATATGAATAATGAATGCTTGGGTTCGCATCATGTCTAAATGACCTAAGTGGGTTCGAATAACAATAGTGATACGATAAATGGAAGCTTAGAATCGTATTAGGCCTAAATGATCAAGTTAGCCTAAATAAGGGAGTCATTTTATGTTTAAATAGAGATTCGATTCTTATTAAGCTTAATGGTATGAATAAGCATGCTTAGTAAAACGCTTGAATCGCTTTATGCCTAAAATGATCGAAACAGTCTAAATAAGTGAGTCGCTTTATTCGTAGATAGAGATTCAATCCTTGTTAAGCTTAAATGGTATAAATAGGTATGCATTGTAAAACACCTGGATAGTATTATGTCTAAATAACCATTTTAGTCTAAATGGTGAATCGCTTCGTGCTTAAATGAAGACTAGACTCGTGTTATGCTTAAATAACGTAATAGGCTAAATGTAACTTAGAGTCAATGA
>NCQT01071461.1:1147-15203 GCA_002740465.1 Stenocereus thurberi
CTAAAAGACTGTGGTGGCTAGCGCGAACAATCTGTGGTGGACATTGTCTTGGTGTTTTTTCGCAGTTTTTATGAAGACTTTTAATAGAGTTTTGGGATGTGTTTGGGCTATTTTTGGGGTTCTTTGATTAAAGTGGACAAATGAAAGAAAATTTTGAAGAATATAAAGCATAGATTTTTGGGGGTGAAAATGAGAAGATAGAGAGGTTTTTTTTTTTTTTTTTTTTTTTTTTTTTTTTTTTTAATAACTGAATCAATGGAGATGAGGGTTTTGATTCAAAAATCATCCAAGAGGAGCTCTAGCTCTGATACCAATTTCATGAGGATTGATCCATAAACTCTTGAGATCAATATAACAACAAAATGTTCACACCCAAAGGATGCTCCTCTTAGATTCGATCTCAAAACAAACAATAAGATTATGAGATTTGTGCACAAGATAAGATCCTAGTGATAGATTAATTACTTCCAACCAAATTCCTCTCCTATAGGCTCTTAGCCACCAAGAATAATTTTAAAGGAAAGAATCTAATCATCACTCTTAATTTAAGAGATAAAGATGTAGAGATTTTTAGAGAGAAGGTGACATTTTGCCTTTCAGTTTATAATTTAACTCAAGCTGAGCATACATGGACATAATTAGGTCTATAAATATCCAAAATGGAGGGGATTAACTATTATATTAGTGGTAAAAATGGATCAATAGGCGGCTTACAAAATATCCTAGAAAAATAAATCACAATGCTAAAATATTTACAATCAAAATGAGCTGTACTTTTCCAGGATTTATCCCCTACATTGTAGGAAGTTTTTAAAAGATTCTACTCTACTAATGTGGGTGCTACCATAGGCATATCTTCCTTGTATGTGTGGAATCACTCCATGCTAAGTAATATCAAAGATTACAGCTGTATCCTCTTCAAATAAGGCCAAATTCTCTTGTTCCAAAACTAGAATTTTATCCGCACTCCACATATTTGGGCCATTTCTCCAAAACTTGAGATCTAATACCAATTTTTGAGACATGAGGCTAAAATATACATTCTAGAGAATCATTAAAACTTGGGCTTGCATCAATTAGCTTTGTTAGGTAGGATTTAAACTTAACCAAATTCAACAAGTTTATCGATAAAAACTTATACTATAGGAGTTGAGGCTCTTATCACTTTAGGGAATTAAAATGCAACCTAGCTCTGGATTTTATCACATCACCCTAAAGTTGACTCCCTAAGCTTTCGAACAAACCAATTGGATGTCATTTGGATGGTGAGAAGTCAACTCAAACCCAAGTGAAGTGCTAGAGCGGTGACCCTTTTAACCAAAGAAGGTTAGCTTGGACTTTGGTATAGATAAGGGTATAGCCAAGAGTTGACTGGAGGATTGGTATGTATCATAGTCCCTCTTACTTTTAATAGGGGAATTTAATGAGGTGTTATTCATTGAGGGAAGATTGAATATGTCAAGGGCGACTCAAGCCATGAAGGATTTTCTTCACTTAGTTCAAGACTCAGCACTAATTGACCTCCCATTGGGTAGTTAGTAATACAAATATACAAAAAGCAATACTGCTAGCAAATTGGATAAGGAGATGGTGTTAGAGGAGTGGGCAACAAAACTTTCGCATCTTAGAATAAGCTAGAGGAACAGGTCAATTTCTGACCATTTTCTTATTGTCATGGATTCAACTAGTATAATAGCCACTGGCTCCTACCCATTTAAAGTTTTGGATGTTTGGCTATCTCACCATGCCTTTTTGAAGATGATCAAGAGGGAATAGTTAAACCTCAGTGAATTTCCAATAGAAGAAAAATTAGAAGCTCTGAAAAAGCCCTTAAGGACTTGGAGGTATTGATGTCAAAAATAGCAAGTCTTGAAGAAGAATTACATAAATTGGATTCAAACTAACGCAGAACAATTTAGGATTTTGTGATGAGGCTAACAAACTAGCCTTAAGAAGTAATCTTGTGCTTTGGGCCAAAAGAAAAGAAAATAATGGAATTAATTATCCAGGTGCAGGCTCATCAGGAAGGAGACAAAAACATTGAATATTTCTATGGACTAGCAAACATGAAGACGAGTTGGAAGCTGAACACAAGATTAGAGGTGAATGGCGAAACAATTTCAGAACCTCAACAAATTAAGAGGCACGTTGTGAATTTCTACAAAGAACTTTATAAGAAGAGAAGTTCACTTTAAGCTCTAAGCGTTGAACTTCTTCAAGATCTCAGTACAATAAGTAACTTCTCTTGAAATCATGGCTACCGTAGAAGAGGTGAATACTGCTATTTAGGATTCAATAGAGCACTTGGATATGATGGTTTTAATTTCATATATATTCAAAATATGTTGGGGCCTTATTGGAAGTGAAATCAGATCCCTCATACAATATTTTCTTCAAATAGGGAAGATGACGGATAAGATACCACTTGGATTATTTTGGCGCCTAAGAAGGATAGTGCAATTAGTTTTAATAAATCAGGTCTACTAGCATAGTAGGTTGCTTTTACAAGATTATAGCCAAGCTTCGTAGTAAAAGGCTAAAATCAATTCTTCCTAACATAGTTAGAGAAGCACAAATTGCTTTTATAAAGAGGCAGCAAATACTCGACGAAGCTCTAATTGCAAATGAACTAGTTAACTAGATGAAAAAGAACAAAAAATAGAGGGTGCTACTTAAACTTGACTTCCATACAAGATATGATACATTGCACTGGGGCTTCCTTGACAAGGTAATGCAAAGCATGGGTTTTGGTGCTAAGGTGATGTTAGAAAGTATCTCAACCTCCTCTATGTCCATTCTAATTAACAATGTACCAAGCAAAACTTTCAAAATTGGTAGAGGACTTGGACAAGGGGATCCTCTTTCCCTTTTCTACACGTCATTCTGTCAGAGGCACTTACTAAAATTCTCTCTACTACTGAAACTCAAGGGCAATTCAAGGCCTCCCTCTGGGCAAGGACAAACTACACCTCTCTTATCTTCAATTCGTTGATAGCACTATTATTATGTGTCCAGTGAAGAAAAGTTACTTATGGAGCCTGAAGAAATTCTACTCTTCTTTTGGGAATTATCAAGACCAGGGGTTAATTTTCATAAGTCAGTTTCAGTTGCACTGGGTCAGGATGAAGTGTAAAAAATAAAAGCTGTAAATTCTTTAGGTTGTTTTGTTTTCATACTACTCATGGCATACTCAGATATCCCTATTGGTTGTAATAGAAGAAGATTGTCTTCTTGGAAAGTTGTATTAGACAAAATGCAAACTACACTCTATGGGTAGAGAGCTTGCATCTTATCCAAGTAGAGTGACTTCCATAAAATTTTTGCTTAATAACATGCCAATTTATGCATATCTCTCTTTAAGCTTCTCAATAAAGTAGCAGCAAAAAATGTTTCAATTACAAAGGAATTTTCTCTTATCAAACAGCAAAGGAAGAACACCAATATATTTTAATAAATAGAAAGTTTAATAGAGATCAAGGAAGATGGAAAGGCATGGATTATGTGTTCTTTAAATGCAACACTTTTGGCTAAGTGATGGTGGAGGTTTTCTCAGGATAGTAATAGATTTTGGAAAAAAAATCATGTTATTTATCCATACTGATAATGTACAACACCTTCTTTGAAGTCACACAATTCTAAGGTAAGAAGGAGCTTAGAAAGACATACAAAATGTTGTCATTAATCATCCTCAAGTTAAAGAAGTGTTCATAAAGAAGCTAAGAGTCTAATTGGGGTCTGAATCTGTAGTCGCCTTTTAGGACGACCCCTAGCTTTTGGGTTACCCTTTGAAGGAATTTCCTTCCTTTTTTTTTTTGCTTTCAGCTTACAGAGACCATAATATAAGCAACTAGGTTGGTGGGAAGGCCAACAATAGAGGTGGGTTTTTTCTTGGAGGAGTAGACCCCTCAATAATACCAAGAGGATTAGGCAAACTATCTTTAATGATATAGCAAGAGTCTGAAACACATAATGGAGTGGACAAGGTGATATGGGGCTCAAGAGAGGATGGATTCACTATCAAGAGTTTTACTTTGCAGATAGGGCAGAGAAGCTCCCAAATTCCAATGCAACAATTGACAACTTAGCCTCTTTAGTATGACAAAAACTAGCTCCCCCAAAAGTTGAATTCTTTGTTTGACACTATTGGGAAAGCTTACTACTAAGGCTAAGTGCATAAGAAAGGTCTATTAGAACATCAAGAACTTAATTGTGTGTTTTGCTATGGAAGTCTTGAAGATGTCGACCACCTCTTTCTTTCATACGTTGTGTCATGGTGTATTTGGACAAAATGGATGCGACTTTGGAATGTTTATTTGCCTTAATCTAGAACTCTAAGGTAAATTTTTGAGCAATGGATGCATTTAAGTATAAGAGGGAAGTTAAAGAAGAAGGTTTGGATGTTTGGGTTCTTTGCCATCACCTGGACAATTTAGAAAAAGAGGAATTACATTATCTTTCATGTGAAACTCTAAATGTTGAAGATACTTCCAGGTGTATAAAAACTTCAGATAGGCTATTGAATGCAAGCATGGTCCTCAGGGGTTCCCTAGACTCCTATTATAAACTTCAAAGTGCAAAAATTAGAGCCTTCTATTGGTACCATTAATTTAATATTTGAGACACCACCATTATGAGAGATGAAAGGAAAAAGCTTTTGTAATGTATGATGGGATGAGCCAAAGCAAGAATTTCAACGTCTTATCAACTTCCTTGATGAGAAGAGGTCATAGATCTATTTTTCTTAAGCAAATGCTCAAGAAAACAATGAAGACACAAGAAGTGAAAGTAAAGCAGCAGTGTTAGAGGACCCTAAAGAAGTCAATTCAGAGGAGTTTAATGAGCAGCATGTGACATTCAACATAATGGACAAAGAGGATTAAAGTGATCCGTCCCGATGATAAGCAAGGAATAAATGAGCACTCTGACTATATCCCAAAGGCCCTCAACATAGCCAAATTTCATGTTCATTCGGAAATTGAAGCAGTCCAGAGCTCCAACAAAGATCTTAGAGACTCTGAACAGAGGTAAGAAGCAAAAGGATATTGAAGCAGAACTGTCCAAGTAAGAACAAAACATAAGGTTGCACATTCTTCATCAAGGTAACAAATATTCATCATTTTACATAATGAGATGAATATGAATTTTCCATATTGCTTGGCTATTTATTTATAAATGTTTATCCATGTGTCTATTGTATTTAAAACTATATCTTCTGTCTTCTATTGTTGTTGAGTTATCCTATCCATTTGAATTATCATGAACTGATATCTTTGTAGGGAGATGACTCTGCTCATATGATGTACTAGGTTCTTCCATCTTTAAACAAAATGTTCTCACACATATATCACATGTGCTGAATGTTCCAGTATACCACTTTGTGTGAACTAACTTTTACAAAAACATTTATATGTCCAACTACATAGTCATAGCCTTGTGAATGGCATATGTTTAATGCATTGATATCTTCTACCTTACTATTTCTTGCTATTTCATGCTATGTGTTTTAGTGTGATCACTTACATAATGTTATCGTATCTCTATCTTGTTCACATGAAATATATCTTGATGCTTGAATTCATTGCAATAAGTGATGAAATTGAAAGTACAATTCCTAACTATCTCCATCTTGTTTACATAAGAATATGACATAGATCAATAAAGATAAATAATACTAAAGACTTACAAGTTCTATTGGCTCACATATTAATTATGTCTCTCTAAAATCCTATCTTATTAATATGTGTATATGAACTGATCATTACTTGAACCATGATTTTTTAATTGAAGGCAAAGCCCTCACTTGGTACTAATGAGTTGCTTAAGCTACTGGAGAGAATCTAATGACTTGATCATATTTCAAGGACCTTGAGTTAAGCTTTAAGGCTAAGGTTGGAAATTGACATTTGAGATGACTTTATTTCAAAGAACTTGAGATAAAGTCAAACTTCAGGGTGAGTACATACATTAGAAAATGAGCTCGAGCATGAAAAAGAAATATCCATTGATAGCTACAAAAGTGTAAGAATAGCCTTAAGTGACTCCAAGCAGCACTAACAAAACTCAGAGTCACATCAATAGAAAGCAAGCTGGAGGCTGTAAACTGCCACTAGTGTATAGTATTAGTGTAGAGGCCTCTGATGGGATCGCAAGCGTACAGTGGTGTTGCAGCAAATCAAGGTCATCTTCTACAAGGACTAGGTTATAAAGCTATGTTCCCTCAAGATAGGCTAAGCAAATCAGAATTTGAGATTGAAATTAAACTAATCTACTATCTAATCTAACGGATAAATATCCAAGGAATTAAGTCAACCATGCAATTACCCAATTCAAGAATAGATCAAGTACTTTCTCTTTGATTAGGAAATTTCAAGACAGATAATAGTGGTGTCCCAACACGCATTTAAGATGGAGAGAAATACCCAAATCAAACCAATCATCAATTCTCATGGAGTCTTGATTAGTTTAGGTTTATTAGACACACGATTATCATTTTAGGTTTCTCGATCAACAATTCTTTCTCAAGACATTCTACAATCAAGTCAAATATGGTTATTCTGACATCAGATTTTACCTCTCAGTAGTTCACCCAATATGTAACATAAGCAAAAAGGAAATCAAACTTCTTACAAGCAATTCAAACTCCAAACTTGATGCAATGAACCCGACAATTCAAATGCACACCAAATAATCAATTTAAGAATACATACAATCTCAAGATCAACATCATTCCCAATATTTATAACTAAAAATTAACATGAATTATGTAATCTAATATATTAATCTAGAAAGCAATAAATCTAATGGAGAAAAAAGAGAGAAGGGAAATAATTTCTTAGCCTAAACCCGCGCTTAAATTCATTAATTGTAAACCTAATCCCGCTTCCTCACAAATCTCTCTCTTCTACTTAGTCTCTCTCACTCTAAAATGGACTCTAGTTCTGATTATGCAGTAGAGACAATGATGGAGGATGATAAAAAATGTGCCCTATATGACCAAAACTGAAGCAACAAACATCAAATCGCGTGAAAAATCGAAGAGACACCCAAAAACAACCTTGCCATCGATGGTGGGAACCACCACAGACAGACCGTGGGAGGCTCCGCCTTGCTAAATTCCAAAAAGTGGTTAGCCCGAGTTATCTGTGTACGCTAACGTAGGTTGACGTTGCTATATACCCAGGTAAACCATTTCCCCTATAGGTTTTAAGCTAGATCTTGTGGGCTCTTGGCTTCTTGTATCATTCCTTATGGATTTTTGTAGGCGCACCTAGGTTCTATAAGCTATTTCATCGAAATACCATTAACAACACCAAATTCGAGTATAAAGTAGAAAATGGGCATAAGATCACTAAAAAAAAAAGCATGCTTATCACCAAAACTGCAAGCACAACTTCCTAAAAATCCTATGCAAATTGAGCACTTATCAGCCTTGATGAAGTCTCTCAATTATTAGCTTGTCAAGGTGAGTAGGGTCTACTCTGATGTTATACCTTCAGAGATCACTGAGCTCAAGCCTTCGGCCAAAGCCTCCAAGGCTAAGCATGACCCAAATCTTGGCTACTTCATTAGCCTATATTGTTGAAATTTAGAGGTTAAAGTTGGACAAAATGCCTTGTTAAAATTTAAAGGTTAGAGTTGGACAAAATGCCTCGTTCAGTGACCTCAAAAAGGGATAAAAATCAATAGAGAATACTCAATATCACTCTAAAAAATGGAAAAGGTCACCCCAAAGGTCTACTCGAGAAGGCTCCCTATGAGCTTAATGCTATGACAATGAAGAAGGAGATGGAGCCAATATAAACAAGGGTATGGCTCAGAGTTGATCTCAATAAACTAGATATGAAACAATCTCAATGATTTTGAGGGCACAACTTAGAATACCTTGAAAAGAAGGATAGAGAAAATGAAGATGTTAACTTTCAAGAGAAAAGAAGGCTCGAGTATCAATCATCACTCTCCTTGATTTCAGACGTCAAAACACAATGTACACATGCTAATTTAAATGCTATATGATATGTCTGCTCACTTGTCTTATACCTAACCTTTTTTCACATAACATATATTCATGTGTCTTGTGTACAGCAACTTACTGAATTCTAAACTATGTTGAACTCATAAGCTCCAATGTAAAGTTCAGAGTCATGCCCACGATGTTTGGCGTCACATTAGTTTAAAGCTTTAAGCCACCTAGTTTCAAAGTGTCTGAAACTTGGTTAGTGGAACCGATGCTCTCACATGTGCATAGTCTGACAATATACAACTAGCCTTGCTAGATTATCTTTATTCACTACTTTTTAGAGAGAGAGGCCATTGAAAGCTAGCATGTCTGACATGACTTTGGTTTTGCATCATCGAGCTATTATGTAACATTACATATTTTTGTTTGATGCTGGGGTGGTTACTAAGTAATTAGGGTTTCCCGCTTAACATGATCATGCTTGAAATGCACTGGAATAATGCTCTTTAAGACCGTATTAATTAATTAATAAATATAGTAATCATCAAGCTTATAAATATCATAAATAATATACCCAAATAATTGATGCATAAATGCTATGTTGCCTTACATAGTCCATCCTTCGTAATTATTGGTATGTACATGTCTTACGTGCTCTACATTGAACAATTCATTCTAGTATACATGCATGTGGAAGTCATTTTGCGGTAGAACACACACTATATTGATTTTGATGGATCTTCTGCTTTGTGATTGAACATATAATTTTTCCTCGAAGTTAATTGACATTCTCATGCTTACTTAGGTGTGACACTTATGTTGACCTTGATGACGCCTATATTATATGTTGAAATTATTAGTGCATTATCAATTCTTTGCATAAGTGCATCCTTCTTTTCCATGAGATGTTTTAAGGCGGCATGGTCAGTCAAAACAATCACATGAGACCCTATGAGGTGAGGTCTAAACTTTTCAAATCCAAAAACCATCGCTAAGAAATCTTTTTTAGTCACGGTGGAATTTACTTGTGCCTTATTTAAAGTATGACTCACATAGTAAATTACACGGGGCTTCTTATCAATTCTTGTCTTATAACCAACCCAATCGCATAATATAATGCATCACACATGAGTTCAAAAAATTCTCCCCAGATGGGAGGATGCAAGATAGGTGCGGTAGTGAGTGCCTCCTTAAGCTTCGTAAACGCCAATTCACACTCCTTACGGGTGTCTCCTTAGCTACGAGGGAAGACAAGGGCTTAGCAATCTTGCTAAAATTCATGATGAAATGCTAGTAAAAACTGGCATGCTCAAGAAAGGATCACACATCTTTTACACAAGTACGAAGGGGGACGTTTGCAATCAAATCCACCTTTGTTTTATCTACCTCTATACACTCGCTAGAGATAATATGACCCAAGACAATCCAATTCTTGACCATGAAATGACATTTTTTCCAATTAAGGGTCAACCTTTTGTCCCGACACCTTCTTAATACTTTTCCCAAGTTAGCTAAGTAATCCTCAAAAGAGTCTCCGTACACGGAGAAGTCATCCATAAAAATCTCAAAACATTGCTAAACTAAATCGAAAAAAAATGAGATCATATATCTTTGGAATGTGGCCGAGGCATTGCAAAGAGAAAGATGCATCTTCCTAAAGGCGTAAGTGCCAAAAAGGCAAGGAAATGTGGTCTTTGCTTGGTCTTCAGGGGCAATAGGAATTTAAGTATAGCTGGAGTATCCGTCAAGGAAATAATAGAAGGCCCGTCCGGCTAACCTCTCCAACATTTAGTCCAAGAAGGGCAAAGGAAAATGATCTTTCCTAGTGGTAGAGTTCAACTTTCGATAATCAATGCATATGCTCCACCCAGATTGGATTCCTGTGGGAATGAGCTCAGCCTTCTCGTTCTTAATCATGGTTATCCTGTTCTTTTTAGGAACGACTTGGATGGGGCTCAGACACTCATTATCTGAGATGGGCTAAATAACGTCATGATCTAAACACCTAAGGATTTCCTTCTTTACCACTTCTGAAGGGTGGGGTTCAATCTTCTTTGTCAATCTCGGTAAGGTTTGACATTATCCTTAAGGTGTATACGATGTTGTACTATAGTGGGACTAATACCATGAATGTCTCCTAAGGTCCACCCTAATGCTTCTTTGTTTTCCCTTAACAAGTCCAGGACTTGACTCTCTGGTCTGAATTCAAATCATTAGTAAGTATCACAGGAAAAGTTTCATTCGGATCCAAGAATGCATACTTGAGCATGTTGGGAAGGGGTTTCAAAATTAAGAGAGAAAGATGACGGTATACTAAGAGGTGTCTCATGAGATGAGTGGGGAATAGAAGTGAGGGATGCAAGAATGGATGTATGTAATGAGTCGTCGCATTGATTTTCAAATGCAAATGCATCATATTTAGGTTCATACTCCATGCAAAATGACTCATACACACACTGCATCAACTCTTCTTCACAATCAACCCCAACTTCCCCTAATACAAGGTCACTCACTCAATTAAGGGATTGGTGATCAATATCATCAAAACCCATTGGCTGCTTTTGCACATTAAACACATTCAAATCTATGGTCATATTTCTAAATGTCAATTTTAATTTCCCATCCCTACAATTAATAAGAGCATTTGAGGTGGCTAGAAATGGTTGACTAAGGATGACTGGGATTTCATTTTCAGTATACAACACACCCTCGGTCTCTAGGACTATAAAACCCACTGAAAATATGAATTCCCTTACTTTGATTAATATATCCTCAACCATCCTTCTAGGAAGTCTAATGGAACGTTCGGCCAACCAAATGACCATTTTTGTAGGCTTAAGCTACCTTAAACCCAACCTCTCATACACCATGAAGGGTAAGAGGTTCACAGTAGTAGCTAAGTTAAGAAGGGCCCAGTGAATGTTATGATGACCAATCATAATTGAGATTGTGGGGAACCTTGGGTCCTTACATTTAATCGACACTTGATTTGAAATGATGGAGCTCACATTAGAGGCCAAAGATGCTCGCTTGGGAACATTAGTGGCTCTCTTAGTGGTGCATAAGTGTTTAAGAAAATGAGCATAGGGATGCATTTGTTGTATCGCATCAAGAAAGGGAATGTTGATCTTGACTTGGGATAGAGTCTCCCTAATCTTGTCAATATGGGATTACACCTTTTTCCTTTTCAACTGGTTACGGAAAGGCGGTGGAGGTCTAGCAACAGCAGAAGAAGGAATACAAGAATCCTTAGGAGAGATAGAATCATGAATTGATGCGCTCTCCTTAGGTTCATCCATATCCTTAGATGGGATTGAGATCATTGGGGAAAGACACACATGATCACCTTGATGGGAAGGGAAAGAAGATGACGGGAGAGGCAATTCATTCACATCTTGCTCACTCATATGGGTTTGTTACCCAACCATAAAGAAATTATGGCATTCATTTTTCGAACATCACTGGGGTCAAAGGAAGAGGAAGAGCTTCCTCTTAGGTTTACCTCAGGCTGACTAGGAAAAACCCCGTTCTCCCTATTAGACATTGCTAATTGAGCAAATTGTCTACTCATTGTCTTCATCATTCTCTCATTTGACTCCTTAAGTTCTCTAGCCATCCTCTCTATGTCATTGACTTTTTTATTCACTTTATCCAATTCATGTACTCGGGAAGGGGATATGATTGAGCCACATATGGTTGGGAAAGAGAAGGGTCCCTAGGAGCATTATATGCCCTTGAAAGGGTGACTTTTGATAAGCCAAAGATGATGAGTTCCCTTGAGGACTCCCACCTTGATTGGTGAGCATCAAAACATTAGGTCCAGTCCATAAAAAATTGAGATGCTTAGCCCACCTCGAATTGTAAGTAGGGAAGTAAGGATCAAACTTTGGCCTTTAGGAGGCCGCATTCACATGACCTTGCTCTTGGCTAGTAGCCAACTATTGAGCAGACAAGGGACATGCACTTAGGGAATGATCAGGGGATTGACATTGAGAGCATGAGATCATTCAGGGAGGTGGATAGTTACTTGGTATTTGGGATAACACAAGCCCCTTTAACATGTTTTCCAAAGCGGTAAATCTAGTATCAATGTATGCAGTATCTGCCACCACATGACATCCTCCCCTTTGGCTATTAATCCTAGCCCCTAGACTTTCATCCCTAGTAGTTTACCATTGTAAGATCTTTTCAACCAACTTCTCTAAGAAATCCCAAGCTTGGGTCTCACTTTTGTTCAAAGACCCTCCTTAACACATAGACTCCAAACATGGTTCTAGTGGCTTGGTCAAGATCCTCATAAATAATTTGGCACAAATGCCACCATTCTAAACCATGATGTGGACATTAGGGAAGCAAGTTCTTAAACCGTTCAAAACACTTTCAAAAGGACTCCTTCTCAAGTTGGACAAAGTAGTTAATCTCATTCCATAATTTCGTCGTTTTACCATTTGGAAAATATTTTCTCAAGAACAACCTTACAAACCCACCCCATGAGGAGATTGAGTTTACTGAGAGGCTATGCATCTATTTCTTTGCTGAATCTTTTAAGGCCAACGGAATGAAGCCCAACCGGACAATGTCTTGTGGCTCATTAGGGAATTGCATCATTGAACATACTTCCTCAAATTTGCTTAGGAATAGGTAAGCATCACCATCCCCGCTAAATTTGGTAAGCATGGTCATGTATTAAGGATTGAAAAAAATTGAACATCCCCATCGAGTTGCGGAATTCGAAAGTAAGAGCGATTAGTTGATCTCGGTGGGTAGAAGATTTGATTAGGGCTCCTTGGAGCCAGAGTAGGAGGCTGGGAGGCCCTTGGGCTTATTCCTCTGCCATCTCATCAGGATTAAGTGCTATGGTTGGGATTGCACGAGAGTGAGGAGGTCATTCAACATAACTAAGTCTGCCACAACTAGGCGATCTAGTCCAAGAACTCATGCATTCTCATTTTTTATGGTTTTTTCCATTTTTTATGGTTTTTTTCAAAATGATCACATAAAAAACAATGTACAATAGTAAGTCTAAATCAAAAGCAAATCAAACATCATCATCCCTGGTAACGGCACCATTTTGTTGATAGAATTTTTGGTGATGAGTATGTGGTTTTGTCGTTCACTGGGATGATGGGCGATTTACTGTCGATACAGCTATATGAGTGATCTCAATTTTTAATTTGATTAAACGAACTTAATATACGAATCTAATAACTCTAAAAAAAATGATTTCCAAAAGCAATTTAGCACTAATCCTACTCTAACTAATGATCCCTACACCTAGAAAACATGTAGCACGCAAGAAATGGGTGACCGGGCATGACATCGCCAATCAACACATCCAAATTTCACCTCAAAGGTCACCCTAAGAAAATTCAACTTCAAAGCTAAACTATACTAGTCATAGCGAATGCAATGAAAAGATAAGAGTGAAGTTACCAAATGTTATCAAGCGTTTTCGATCAAAAGTAAGTGATATTGTCTTCGCTGATGCTTGATTGAGCTCAATACCCATGGTATCTCAAGTTGCTCTACCTCAACTACCCTAATAGTTGAAATGGAAGAAAGAAGAAAAGAGAGAGATTACTAGAAAGATGTTCAGTTTTGAGGATGGATTACACTTCTACTCCATTAAGACCAAACGCCATCCTCCCACAACCCTCAAGAATCAAACCCATGGTTGGGGGGGGAGGGAATTGATGATGCTAAAAAAATTGAGTCTTTGCAGAAATTTAAGAAAGAGAGAGAGAGAGATGGACTAAGCATTAATGGAGGGAGAAAACAAGAAATCTATCATTAAACCCACCTAAACCTTAAACTTTTCTTTTGCATTAATGGCCGACGGAGAGAGAGAGAGAGTTCAACCCAAGCCTAAGCTACAGAGAAAGCTGCTAATAAAACGAAGAATGACCTAAAAATTCCAAAGTCTCCCTTTTACTCTTACATCATTATCTTAACTAAATGAAAACAAAATTATAGAGTTTGTCATGGTCGTGCACCCTGGCACGGGGCACCCGCGCTAAATCTCTATCTGTGATCCTACAACTCTACTTCTTGGCACGCCTTTCCTGAACTTGTGGCATGTCCTTGGAGATTGTGGCACGC
>NCQT01071502.1:0-10928 GCA_002740465.1 Stenocereus thurberi
AGTGGCTTAGAATCGATTCAAGTGAATTTAGTTAATTCATGCCTAAAGATTTAATTCGAAGTGAATTACGCGTGTTTAGCTTTGATTTGAACCTATTCAGTTAATTCATGCCTATAAACTAACGTCGAAGTGAATTATAAATGTTTGGAAGCGACGAATGTACGTTTAGTTAACTCATAATCATTTTCTAACTTCGAAATGAATAATAAACGCTTAGCATCCGAAAATCATCATCATCATTTTCATCATAATCTTCATTTTGGTGTTGGTCTATTTCATTCGTTTCACTCGGCTGTTCTTTTTCCATTTTGGTGTTATTTATTAAAGACAATTGTTTTAGTATTACTATGTTAGGCTAGTTTAATATTTTGCTTGACTGAATATTATAGTTGACCACGTGAAGTTATTCTTTTTGAGATAGGCTTTGTGCTTAAATTTAATATTATGTTTATGTAAATAATCTAAGTTGATTTGGAATAACTGTCTAATGTTGAATGTTGANNNATTTTTGTGTTGCCACCCAAATATTTTTAACATTGAAATAGTATTAACTAGTAACAACTTTTGACTATTAAGGTTAAAAGAATCAACTTAGGTCTGAATTACATGAATCTGCTATAGAGGATTTAATGGTTTAGTTAGATGAAATTTTCCTAAATCCTAATGCATTGAGTCTTTAATTTGTTATGCTGTAGAGTAATAAGTTAAATGATTTAACAAAATTCATTTAGACATTCTAGGGTCTATTAAATAGTAAGAGAAAATAGGGATTACGGACGTTCTTAACCTACAATTTAACTATTCAATAAATATAATATGTGTATCAATGATTAAACAATGGAACATGGTAAAATATATATATTCTGGTTAAGCAATTTTCTCATTGCGTGAGATTTGTCTTCTTTTATTCTGCGAAATTAGTTTATAATTTTGGTGTTCATTAAGTTAATTGATTGATTTGATATTATGATATTTTATCCAATTACCCCCCAAGTTAATATTCATGATTATTTGAGGAATAGAGTCGTAGTAGTCTTTAGTTTAGATTTTTTGTATATTTGTGTCTTATTTTTATTGTTTTTTAAAGTTAAAAATTTAGTTTTAATCCATTCTTTTTATAGCGCTTTATTACAATTTTAGGGAGTCATGGAAATTTTTAGAGAATTTATTAAATCTGTTTTGAGTTTGTTGTGATTTTTCTTTTGTTTTCAGTTAAAAATTATTTTCAGGCGAAATATTTGCTAAAAAAATCAGATTTGATATATTTTTACGCATTCTACATTAAATTTTCAGAATTTAATTCATATGTTAGGTGTATTAGTAAATTGAATTTTTGAGCCAGTAATTTACGGTTTTGTGCCTTTTCAATTTGAGTTCATTGCTTTGTAACTTAAATCTATTTCATCGTGGAATTGACCCTACTTGCCGTATGTATAGTCCTTAACATATAATTACAAGGGTATTTAGGTTATTTAATTTGTAGGCACTGCGACACGCCTTACAAATTTTGACGCCGTTGCTCGGGAAATTGTTTTCGTTACTAAGTCTTAAATTTATTCTCATAATTTATTTATTTATTTATTTTTATTATTGTTTACCTTTGTTTTGAATTTTTAAAGAAGTAAACATTTCAATTGATTCTATATACTTATTTAATTATTGCTTTTCAGGTTTATGAATGTCGATGAGAGAATAAAATGCATCAACTCCCACATTGAATTCTTGAACAATGCCACCGTAGAATAGTTACTTGAGATTTTTGTGAACGACGAAGAAGTAAAAGAAGAACCACTTATGGCGACAAGGACTTTGAAGGAGTTACCTGTGCCAGATGTCACACAACAACCGCTTGGCATTGTTTTTCTTAAATTGGTGATACCGTTAAAGTTGAATTCAGGTTTTCTCAATCTATTACCTAAGTTTAATGGTTTGTGTGGTGATGATCCTTACATGCATTTGAAAGAGTTTTTATTTGTTTGTTCTACTACGAGACCCGATGGGGTTGATAAGGATTAGGTTAAGCTTCGTGCTTTCCCTTTTTCTCTGCATAACTTGGCCAAGGATTGGTTATATAATCTTCCTCCTAGATCTATTACTACTTGGACTCAATTGTAAAAATCTTTTCTTGAGAAATTCTCCCCTGCTAGTAGAATTGGTGCTATTAGAAAACAAATTTGTGGAATCAGACAAAACTTGAATGAGTCATTGCATGAATACTGGGAAAGGTTTAAAAGACTTTGTAGTAGTTGTCCCTAACATCAGATTAATGACCAACTGCTGATTCAATACTTTTATGAAGGACTGTTGCCAAATGATAGGGAAATGATAGATGCTGCTAGTGGAGAAGCCTTAGTTGACAAACCACCTACCCAAGCTATGACTTTGATTTCTAATATAACATAAAACTCACAACAGTTTAATACAAGATCTGACTTGATAACCGGTAGGGCTAATGAGGTTGACACTATTCAACACCAGTTAGCAGCTTTGACCTCTAAGTTAGATAAGTTTATGACCAGGGGACCTAGGGCTGGGGTAGTATGTGGAATATGCTGTATAGAAGGTCACCCTACTGCTGCTTGTCCAACCTTACAAGAGGGGACTGTTAATGCTATGTTTCCTAACCATCAACCCAGGAAGTATGACCCTCACTCCAACACTTACAATGAGGGTTAGAGGGATCACCCTAATCTTAGGTACAGACCACATAATCCACCTGGTTTTACTCGACCTCAACCTCCAGTTAACCAAACTGATAAGACCTCCTTTTTGTCGGAATAGTTAATGAAAAAGATGGAGCAAGATAAGAAAGACATAGAGGCTAGATTTAATTCAATGGAAACTGTCCTTAAGCAAATGAGCCAAACCCAATCCGCCTTAGGAACCTTAGTTAGTAACATGCAGTCTCAGAGTAGTAATAGGTTGCCTGCCCACCCTTTACAAATCTTAAGGATAATGTTAGTGCCATAGCTTTAGGGAGTGGAAAGGAACTAAGACAGCCGCATATGTCTAAGAAAGAGGTGAGTGAGAAAACTAAGACCAAGGAATAAGATGAGGGTGAAAAACAGAAGGGAGAACCAAAGAGTCGGAAGCATCAAGAGATGACTCTAGAGGACTTTAACAAACTCCCCCACTATGTTCCTAGACCACCCTTCCCACATAGACATGCCCAACCTAAGTGTGATGCGGCTAATGATGAGATTTTAGAGATGTTTGGGAAGGTAAAAATCAATATTCCTCTTTTAGATGCTATAAAACAAGTGCCTAGATATGCTAAGTTTCTAAAAGAATTGTGCACCAATAAAATTAAATTAAAAGGGAATGAAAAGATTAGTGTGGGAGAAAACTTATCTACTGCATTTCAAAAGAAGTTACCTTCTAAGTGTAAAGACCCTGGCATGTTTTCTATACCTTGTAAATAGATAACAGTAGCTTTGATAGATGTATGCTCGACTTAGGAGCTTCTATCAATTTTACGCCTAGATCTGTTTATGATTCTCTTAATCTTAGACCTTTAGAACAGACTAGCTTGGTTAGCTTTGATAGATGTATGCTCGACTTAGGAGCTTCTATCAATGTTACGCCTGGATCTGTTTATGATTCTCTTAATCTTGGACCTTTAGAATAGACTAGCTTGGTGATTCAGTTAGCTGATAGGAGTAATGCTTATCCTGATGGTGTCTTAGAGGATGTTTTAGTCCAAGTTAATGAGCTTGTCTTCCCCACTGATGTCTATGTACTTGACATAGGATGAGGATTGAATGAACCACCCATTCTACCTGGCCGACCATTTTTGAAAACCTCTAGAACAAAGATTGATGCGCATAGTGGGCATTAACCATGGAATTCGATGGCGAAGTGATTAAGCTTAAGATATTTGATGCAATGTGATTTGCTACTGACGTACATAATGTGAATGCCTTGGATGTATATGAAAAATTGTTCCACGATGTTTTCGAATTGGATAATGATGATGTTTTGAATGTAGCTGTTACTCATAGTTTATTTAGTACTGATTTGATTGAGTGTGATTATGTTTTACGTGATGAATTAGTGGATGCTATTTATGATTTGAAGTCTTCACAAAGCATGCAACCCCCCCTTTTTAAATTGCTAGACAAAAGTTATGTGTTAAAACCAGGTCAACCGAAGATACTATAGTTAAGCCTGAATTGAAACCTTTGCCTGCTAATTTGAAATATGTATACTTGCGTGATAATGAAACTTTACCTATGATTATCTCTAATTCTTTAACTGAATTGAAAGAGGAAAAATTGATTAGAGTTAATAGGGATAACAAAGGTGCAATAGGACGGACTTTAGCTGATATTAAAGGATTAAGCCCAACATTATGTGCACATTAAATTGCCTTGGAACTTGATGCAACCCCTAAAAGAGATCCTTAACGCCGTCTCAATCCTCCTATGATGGAGGTGGTGCAAAAGGAAATTTTAAAGTGGTTGGAAGTAGGAGTGATTTATCCCATTGCTGATTCTAAGTGGGTTAGTCCCATACATGTAGTCCCCAAGAAAGGTGGTACCACTGTAGTGACCAACAAAAAGGGAGAACTTATACCCATATGGGTGCAGTCAGGTTGGAGTGTATGCATTGATTACAAGAAGTTAAATAAGGCAACGAAGAAAAACCACTTTCCTTTACCTTTTATGGATTAAATGTCAGAAAGGGTAGTAGGTCATTCTTACTATAGCTTCCGAGATAGGTATTTGGGTTACTTACAAGTACCCATAGCTCCAGAGGACGAGGATAAGACCACCATCACTTGCCTTTTTGGTACTTATCCGTTTGAACGTATGCCTTTTGGCCTTTGTAATGCACCTACTACTTTTCAACGTTCTATAATGTCCATATTTTCTGATTTCATCGATAAGATTATGGAAGTGTTTATGGATGATTTTAGTGCGCATTGCGACTCTTTTGACCAAAGTTTGCATAATTTGACATTAGTTCTTAGGCATTGCAATGAAACAAATCTAATTTTGAGCTTTGAAAAATGTCATTTTATGGTTGATCGTGGAGTGGTACTAGGGCATATCGTTTCAAAGAAAGGTTTAGAAGCTGATAAAGCTAAGGTAAAAGTGATTCAGTCTTTACCTTACCCATCTAGTGTACAAGATATTAGATCATTCTTAGGACATGTAGGGCTTTGTAGACGATTCATTAGAACTTCTCAAAAATTACTTCTCCGTTATGTGCTTTGCTTTCTAAAGATGTTGAATTTTTTTAATGATGACTTCAAGCATGCTTTTGATGAATTAAAGAAGTGTTTGATTTCGCCTCCTATTGTTCAAGCACCTAATTATGCCATTCCTTTTCAACTTTTATGTGATGCATCTGATAAAGCAGTAGGGGCTGCTTTAGGAAAAAAACAGGGGAGGGAATCTTATGTGATTTGTTATGCCAGTAAGACATTAGATGTTGCACAATGTAATTATACTATTACAGAGAAAGAATTGTATGCTATTGTGTTTGCATTGGAAAAATTTAGATCTTATATGCTGGGCACTAAGATCACTATATGTTCTGATCATGCTGCTTTAAAATATTTATCAAAAAGAAAGAGGCTAAGCGTAGACTAATTAGATGAATTTTACTCTTGCATGAGTCTGATTTAGAAATTAAGGATAGGAAAAACCTAGATCACCATGTAGCTGACCATCTGAGTAGGATGCCAATCGGAGAAATTAGTAAAGATTCTAATGATTATTTTCATGATGAACATTTATATGTTGTTGTTGAAGCTTTTCCTTGGTATGTGGACATTGTTAATTATTCAGTTACCAAAAGCTATAGAATTAAATCACAAGATAGATTTTGGAATGAACCATATTTGTGGCGTTTTTATGGTGACCAAGTAATTAGAAGATGTGTTGATGATTTTGAAATTTTATCTATTTTGGAGTTTTGTCACTCCCGAGAGGGACGATGTTACTTTGGGCCTAAATGCACTGCACATAAAGTTTTAGAATGTGGATTTTTCTGGCCCACAATTTACAAAGATTGCTTTGAATTCTGTAAAAATGTGACATGTGCCAAAGAACTGGAAATTTAAGTGATATAAATCAAATGCCCTTATATGATATATTTGTGTGTGAGATTTTTGATGTTTTGGGCATTGACTTTATGGGTCCATTTCCCCCTTCCTATGGTAACCAATATATTCTAGTTTGTATGGATTATTTATCTAAGTGGGTTGAGGCTATTCCAACTAAAGCTGATGATGCTAAGACTGTGATTAAGCATGTTAAAAAAAACATTTTGAATAGGTATGGGATGCCTAAAGCCATCATTACTGACAGAGGAACTCACTTTTGTAATAAAACTTTAAAGGGTTTACTAGATAAGTTTCATATTACACATAAGGTTTTGA
This sequence comes from Stenocereus thurberi, assembly GCA_002740465.1. NCBI lineage: Eukaryota > Viridiplantae > Streptophyta > Magnoliopsida > Caryophyllales > Cactaceae > Stenocereus > Stenocereus thurberi. The sequence continues at coordinate 6,389 of NCQT01071502.1, forward strand.
CTGTCTATCATCCACAAACTAATGGTCAAGTTAAAAGCATGAATAAAGAAATAAAAGGAGTTCTAGAAAATTTTTTTTGACCTGACAGGAACGATTGGAATGATAGATTAGATGATGCACTTTAGGCTATTAGGACTGCATATAAAACTCAAATTGGGATGTCTCCATATAGGATAGTTTTTGAAAAAACATGTCACTTACCTGTAGAATTAGAACATAAATCCTTTTAGGTTGTGAAGAAGTGTAATATGTATTATATGGAAGCGGGAAAGGAGAAGAAATTACAATTGCAATAGTTAGAGGAAACAAGGTTAGAAGCCTATGACAATTCAGTCATTTATAAGGGTAAGTCTAAGGCATTTCATGATGCTGAGTTGGTTAGGAAAGAGTTTCATGTAGGAGAAAAAGTTTTGTTGCTTCATTCAAAATTGAAACTATTTCCTGGGAAACTTAGATCTAGGTGGCTAGGCCCTTTTGAAGTCACTCATGTCCATCCTCATGGGGCGGTAGAAATTAGGAGTCTTTATACTAATAAGATTTTTAAGGTGAATGATCACAGGTTGAAACATTTTTATGAAGGAATTGTTTGCAAAGTTGATGATATTAATTTGGAAGATCCATGACTGGAAAAGAGGTCGAGCCAATGATAAGAAACAAAGGCCCTACTTGGGAGGCAACCCAAGTCACTTTTCAGGAAGTTTCTGTTTTACTTACTTCGTCGCATTTCATATTTATTTATTTGTTTTATTTTGTTTTCTTTGCATTGTAGACTATGCAAAATTTAAGTGTGGGGGAGGGAAACCTTACTACGTCAGAATTGTATGCCATTGGAATGTTAGCTCATGCATTGCATTTATTTTTATTTTATTTTATATATACATTTTTTTCCTTCTTTCCCTGGGAAAGTTAAAGAATAATAAAAATGAAATTAAAAAAATTGCATGAAATCAAAATAAAGCTAGGCAATCACCATTTATTTTGTATGCCTACTCCCAATTTACCTAATAACTGAATCTAAAAGGGCACTTATTTAAGGACTATGGAACAAAGAGAAGATGAAACACAAATGTAAGGAGTCTAAACCCAACTCTTGTATGGTAAAACACATGGATACTGAGCCTTATAGGAAAGAGGAATATTGCGACTAGTGTAATAATATGATCTTTAGTTTCCTTTAGCTTTAAACTTGATAGACTATGACTGAAATTCTAACAGAAACTGGTTGCTTGATAATGTAATGAATGATTAACATGAGATTTTGATCCCAACATATTTATGCCCTCTGGCTTTCCCTATCAAACTTGCATTATCCTACCACATTTTCTATTGATATCATGTCTTTTATATCCAATTATTTTGACACTGGCTCAATGACTTGATGCATATCATGCGAGTGATTTAAATGGGAGAAATGGATTGTTATAGGGATTTTGTTCTTTTTGCGTATGGCTTCACGCACATAAAAAAAATCAAAAGAAAAAAAAGAAAGAAAAAGGAAAAAAAGAAGAATATTTATAAAAAGAGCCATGAAGCATATCTTTGTATCCTTTTTCCAAAATTTTGAAGCATCTATTGCTAGACATTATTTTCGGTGGGATACTATTTGGGTCATATATTTCCATTATTCATCTTTTGTGGGCAATTTTTATGGTTAGTGAGGATTTCAATGACATGTATCCGCATTTATATCAAGAGCACTAACCCTTATTCTCATATTTTAACCTTTCCACAAAAGGGGGTAAACACATAAACTCAAAGCCATTTCTTTCTAAGCCTAAGCCCGCATCTCATGTTTCATATTTTTTATAGTATTCTGTTGATTAGCTATGTTGGATGTAAGTGGAATGTCTAGATGGTAGAAAGGCTCCGGATGGTTCATATTAATACATTCTTGCTGAGTCCAATTGGACCTACTTGATTGCTTTGTAACCAATGCCAAGTAGCGCTAGGTGTGAATATCCTTAAATTTGTCCAAGTCCTATCTGAGTTGCCAATCTGTAACATTTTTATTCTTTTATGATGATGCCAAAAAGGAAAATAAAGGGTATGCATATGAGTCAAGTGAGTGAATATTTTAGTTTTAAATCAATTTGATAAATTCTTTTGATAGTAGTATAGCATAATCATTTTTTTTTTCATTTATTAGGATTCTTACATTACATTGCATGGTTTTGTGGGTATACTTGCTGGAAACCCTCACGAGATCCATACTCGTTCTATTGTGGGCCACTCAAAGGTTTAAAGGGCTCGTTGCACGTGCTCAGTGCAATCGTGATCCTTACGAAAGTGGGTGATTTTATTTTTATTTTATTCTTAGTTTAGGTTAATAAATTTGTCGAGGGCGACCAAAGTCTAAGTGTGGAGGTATTTGTTAGAGCTTTATTTTCATATTTATTCTATCCTTATTTACTTAGACATTTTTATTATTTGTAGCATATAGTTACATATTTGGTTGCATTTGCATATTTAGGGAAAAATAATGATAAAAATGAAAGTATGAGTTATTGGACTTAATTTAAGTTGTAATTATAATTATGGGCTAAAATATTAATATTGGGTCAATTTTTAATTTGATATTAATGTGCTACTTATTATATTTTTCTTCCTTATTTTTTTAGGTTAAATGAATCAAGGGAAGAATTACTAAGAACGCCTCATTCCAAGGCCATGAATAACTCGAGCAAGTTGCGGGAAAAAGATGAGGTAATGTCGAAAATGGAGGTTGGCCAAGAGGATTTAAGCCGAAACCCTTTTATCATTAACCTACAAAAAAAATTAAAAATAAAAAATAAAAATAAAAAAAATACAAAACCTCAGCCGTGACCCATCTTAACCCACCTCCCTTGATTTTCTCATTCTTCTCCATGCCCAACGCACAGCCACAAAAACTCGTGCCTCACCTTCATCTCCTCCCCAACTCGCGCATCACCACATCATCACAACGATCCACGGTGAGCAGTTCCATCATTCCCATTATAAAAATAGCAGAACCATCATCAGAAGTGATCATCATCGAAAAAACACCATCATCGTCATATTCACCATCACCATCTTATGGCAGAACCACCATCATCAGACAAGCGTCATCAGATAATCACCATCATCAAAACTATCGTCAGCAGCCATCATCTTCATGCACCATCTCATAATCACCGCTCCATAATCATCCTCATCATCTCAGAATCACGCATCTCACAGCATTCATCCGAAAATCATCATCACCATTTTCATCATAATCTTCATTTTGGTTTTGGTCTGTTTCATTCGTTTCACTCTGTTGTTATTTTTTTCATTTTGGTGTTATTTATTAAAGGCATTTGTTTTAGTATTACAATGTTAAGCTAGTTTAATATTTTGCTTGACCGAATATTATAGTTTACCATATGAAGTTATTCTTTTTGAGATAAGTTTTGTGCTTAAATTTAATATTATGTTTATGTGAATAATCTAAGTTGGTTTGGAATAACTGTTTAATGTTGTATGTTGAATTATTTTTGTTTGGCCATCTAAATAATTTTAACATTTAAATAGTGTTAACTAGTAATAACTTTTGACTATTAAGGTTAAAAGAATCAATGTAGGCCTAAATTACATGAATCTGCTGTAGAGGATTTAATGGTTTAGGTTAGATAAAGTTTTCCTAAATCCTAATGCATTGAGTCTTTAATTTGTTATGCCGTAGAGTAATAAGTTAAATGATTTAATAGAATTCATCTTTAGACGTTATAGGGTATATTAAACAGTAAGAGAAAATAGGGGTTAGGGATATTCTTAACCTACAGTTTAAATATTTAGTAAATATATGTGCATCAATGATTAAATAATGGAATATGGTAAAATATATATTTTTTGGTTAAGCAATTTCTGATTAGGTGAGATTTGTTTTATTTTATTCTGCAAAATTAGTTTATAATTTTGGTATTTATCAAGTTAATTGATTGATTTGATATCATTATATTTTATCCAATTACCCTCCAGGTTAAGTTTTCGTGATTGTTTGAGTAATAGAGTTTTAGTAGTCTTTAGTTTAGATTTTTTTATATCCTATTTATTTTATTTTCAACAGATTTTTGGGTCTTATTTTTACTGTTTTATTTAGTTAAAACTTTAATTTTAATCCATTCTTTCTATGCGTGCTTAATTGAAATTTTAGGGAGTTAGAGAAAGTTTTAGAGAATCTATTGAATCTCTTTCGACTTTTTTGTGATTTTTCTTCCATTTTCAGTTAAAAATTGTTTTTGGGTGAAATATTCGGAAAAAAACTCTAAACGTTTAGAACCAGATTTGATATATATTTACACATTATACATTAAACTTTTAGAATTTAATCCGCATGTTAGGTGTGTTAATAAATTGAATTCTTGATTCAGTAATTTGCGGCTTCGTGTTTTTTCAATTTGGGTTCATTGCTTTGCAACTTAAATGTATTTCCTCATGAGATTGGCCCCATTCGCCCGATATATAGTCCTTCGCATATAATTACAAGGATATTTAGGTTATTTAATTTGTAAGCACTGCGACATGCCATATATATATATAT
>NCQT01071510.1:0-12209 GCA_002740465.1 Stenocereus thurberi
TTTTTATTTTTTTTCTTCCTTGCTTGTTCTAAATCTATTCGATGCCTACAAAGAAAATAAAATCAAATAAAAATCTAAAATACAATCATTTTGCTCATAAATTGGGTATAAGGGTATCCTAAAAATATTATATTTTTGGCACAAACAGTTGCATATGCTAAATACAACCATACCACCTATGAAGGGGTGATTTTCTCCTGTTTTACTCGATGACCAGCAAAATGAAAATATGGGGGTATTTGTTCAGTTCTTAACCGAGCAAAGTTTTGACCCTCACTATTGGATTTTACCTCACAAATAATCTTTAAATTAGTTAATTAATTAGCTTTTGTGTTTTGCAGTGTTAAATAAGAGAGGAGCCCAATTGGAAGCCAAGCCCAACCCATTTGGATAGAAAAGTCCAGGGGCGTGCCATAGGGCCCATGCAAAATTGGATAAATTGCAGACAAAGATTTGGCACAAGGACCTCGTGCTAAACCTTGTAATTTTATTTTTGTTTTAATCACTTGAAGATGCAAGGGAAAAAGGCAATTTATGGCTTTTTTAGGTTATCTTCATTTTTAGCAGCTTTCTTACTCTCTCCTCCATTAATAAATAGCAAAAAAATGAAGGTTTAGATCAATTTGATAGCAAGTTTCTTGTTCTATCTCTTTATTATTGCTTAATCTTACTTTTCTCTCCTAAATTTCTTCAAAGGTTTCGCTTTTGACCCACATCAACCTTCCCTGAACATGGGTTTGATGTGTTGGGTGTTGTGGGAAGACTTGGATTTTGATCTTAATATATTGGAAACCTAAATTTATCTCTCAAAACTTAAGCATCTCTCTAGTTGATTTTTCCCTTTTTCTACATTTACTCATCCACCCAACTAGGATGGCTTGAGATGGTGCAAACTTGAGGTTTCATGGTTAAAGAGGTTGTTCAAGGGTTGATGATGATGGTACCGCTTAATCTTAATCAAGAATGATTGTAAACTCACTCGTAACTTCTCTCCTTCATCTTTTTATAGCATTTGTTAAGATCAGGCATAGTTCGATTTAGAAATTATACTTTCTTGGGGTGATCTTTAAGGATTGTTGGTTGTGTTGATTGGCCAAGTCGAGCCAAGAGCCATGTCGAGCCCGATCCCCCATTTTTTCTGTGCTATGTGTTTCTTAGATGCTAGTGATCATTAGTTAGAATAGTGTAGTGTCTATTTGCTTTAGAAAGTCATTTTGGAAGAGTTTATTAGGTTTACATGTTAGGCTTGTTTAATGAAATTAAAACTTTAAATCGCTCATGGTTAAGTCAATCTTAGGTTAATCATCATTCATCCTAAAAGGATGACTTATAACTCTTTCTGACCATAGGAGATTCTTACTAACATTCGGCGTAAAAGGGATTGCCTACATATCCAATGCGAAAGTTAGGCTAGTTGCAGTTCAAGAGTAAGAACATGCAAGATAAGAGAAGGATCTAGGGAGAACATTTTAAGGTAGGTTTTTAGGTTAGGCAGCCAAAGGAATGGAATTGGCATAAAGGCTCAAATAACCCTTATGAAATTCCCAACTGTGCGTTAATATGAATCAACAGCTGCTCTCTTTCCTTTGTCCTTTTTGTTTTTTAGCTATTTTCTTCTTCTGCTCAAGCTCCCTTTTTTTCCTTTTTTCCCCTTTGATGGGACCATTTGGTCTGAACTTTTCTCTTTTTTTTTCCTTCTTCTCTTCTTTTTATTACTGATTTTGGTATGATGCCACCCATGAAATTCACCTACTACTTACGTCATTTGTGGCTATGAAAGATATAAGCTTATTTGAAGGCTCAAAAGGATTCCCAGTGGCAACATATCGAGTTTAATAATGGTATTAATACATCTTGTGTAAGGAAGCCTTCTATCCTAGGCATGTCCTTTAAAGCTGCATGACCTATTGATGGAAATTTCTGATCTTTCCTCTATTTTAGATGATGAGTTGAAATCCTTAGTCTCTTTGTATTTTATTTTTTAGAAACAGCATCGGCTATCATTACTCTAACATATCCAAGGCCTCTGTTATCGGAAATAAAGATTGGGGCTTCTTCATAATATGAGCACTTGATGTAAGATTAAATGATACTCCTTCCTTAAAAAGAAAGATTTTCTACCCTGGCCAGCTTAAGGCCTATAACCAGTACTAACCCAGCAATCACATAGCTTTTTGCCCCTCATCCTAAGCTATAAAATATCACCATGCCTAACCCATCAGTCTTCTATACGTTAATCGAGCCCTATCGGACAGAACCCAAGCTTAATATGGGACCTAGATGCATACGAGGTTAGATCATCATATGTTTGCATAGTCAGCATAATCATGTTTGCATGTTCAACATAATCATATTTGCATCTTTAGTATAATCATGTCTGTCTAGTCAAGTCCGTATAATCAGCACATATGCATAGTCTAACCTAGGATAGCAGTTGCACATGGGTCTTTAGCCCATTTACTCAAGCTCCCTCTGCCTTGATCGCTTGGGAACATAAGATTGAGGAAGAGTACAATCATGTAACCTTCACAGTGACCCTATAGGAACGGCACACAACCCTAGCGAGCCATGAACCTACATTAAAGATATTCAAGACGGTGTCAACAACTATCTTAGAAGACATCTATATATACTTTACCCTCACCTTGATCAGGATCAATCAATGTAGGGGTTCCACCCTCTAAGAAGGCTTTGCACAAGTATCCTTATAGAAAGGATATCAACCTAACTTTAGGTTATTAGTGAAAAGCCCAAAAAGATCTAGCTCTAGAGGACACCTCATTGTATGTATCTTAACATAGAAAGATGCCTCAGCACATAGGATATTTTAGCATTCAGTGGGCTCCTATCAGAAGGAGAAGACTTCAATGCCCGAGCAGTAAGAAGGTCAAACGTGAAGATTTAATGTCTCAATATCTCATACCATAAGGTCCTAAAGGTTCAATTTTAGGCTCAGATGCCAACAAGTTCATAGGGATCTAGCTACAGGTTTTCAGGCTCAAACACCAACGACTTTAGGTCTTCAGGTTCACACGCCAAGAAGATCACAATGATCTAGTTAACCAATCTTAAAGCCCAAACACCACTAAGTTTGTAGGGATTTGGCTATAAGTCTTCAAGGTCATAAGCCACCAAGTTCTCAAGGATCTAGCGGTAAATCTTTAGGCATCCACAATGCTAAGGTTCACTGCTAGTTCCCGGCATAATGGTGCATTTTATTATGACAGCCTACTAGACTCGTAAAAGGTCCGTTGCTGCAGTGATAAGGAAACCCACGTCTCAAGACCCTCAGAGGCGAAGCTTGGATTCTACATTATGACAGCCATGCAGATAACCAAGTGCGGGCCATTACTTAAACCTTCATCGTACTTCAGCTTAGCCAAAGTAGGGCCTGACTATAGATGCTTGAAAACAGCATGTTATTTCTAATTTCCCAGTGATAAAAATTATACCTGAAATTGTACACTTGGGGGTCCAGCAAAGTAATCCTTAAGTTCTAGTCCAAAAGGCTAATAGAGCCCAAAAGCCCTAATAGGCCTAAATTGATAGTGTTTGACGTCTAATTAACATCCACTCTAGGGAGCATAAACTTATTAAGTGTAACTATCAACATCCTTCAATGAATAAGCTTTTTAATCCTATATTATGTGCCAAAGTTTGATAAGTAATGGAAAAGATATAAGTTAAATATTCAGGCTTGTACTGAAAATGAGATATGTTCACTATTTTGTTTATATCTTGTTCCAACAATCTGAAATTGTGAATTGTTTTTATTAGAACAAAGGCTCAAGAATCGTTCAGGGAAAAAAGAATGATTCAAAACGGAGGTTGTATGTGAAAGTTATGGCCAAACAAATTGGGCTGCTGTTGCCCAGCCAAGTTCCTACATGACAAGACTTGACCAAACCAAGAACCAGGCCAGGTCCTCTGGCTAGGAACTCGACTGGGCTCCACAATTTTATCTCCCTTTCTCTGGGTCCTTTTCTACCTAAATAGGATTAATTAACTAGAATTCTAGGCTGATTAGTTTACTAAGACTAATTAGTTAGAATCCTAGCTAAATTAGTGTACCTATTCATATTACCCTTAATAGAACTAGGATTAGGTCTCTCTTCTCTACAACAATTCCAGCCACTACTCCAACCACTATAAATAAGGTGCTACCCCTAAGGGTTGAGACATCAATCAAATGGCATCAGTCAATTGGCATTGAAAGTTTTCATCAGTCAATTAGCATTGGAATCAAAACAAATTTGCATCAAAACATGTCAAAAAATTAGAGACAGGAGGGCATAAAACATTTAGGAGAGAAATACCTTTAGAGAAGAAGAATTCAATCACCAATTAAAAAGGTGTTACTTTACTTGGTTCCTAGGTAAGTTACATGGGTTGTCCTAAGTTCAAAAACTCTATCTTCCCCTCCTCTTCCACTCCATTAGTCTTTTATGATTTTTAATTGTAAATTGCTAAAGATGTCATCTTTAGGTTGTCTTTATCTGCTATAACTTGTTTACTTTACTTTTTCTAGACTAAATTTTGTACCCTTTGCATGAGTTAATACGATTTATACTAATATTGGCATGAGTTTGTACCTTTTGCATGAATTAATGTAAGGAAAACCCTTTTCAACAGTGGAACGGCTGCATTTGTTGTATACAGTAAATCCTTTAAACCCCCTTGGCTTCCCCAAGTGGATGAGTGTAGTCTCGTTTGGGTTTAAGGATGACAAACCCACAAAGTCTTTGAAGAATTAAAAGGAAAAGGGAAAGAAAAGGGAAAAATCTTTTTCGGTTTTCACAAATTTCTATAAAACAACAACAATGGGGTAATCATGCACTCCTTAAATCAACAACTCACCCTGATTACAAAGGGACACAAAGTGCATGCACAAGGTACATAATTGAATTTATTAGGCCTCCTAAATGACAACCATGCAATAATTCTTACACTTTTCAATGATGAGTAAGCTATGGTTAGCTCACTTTAAGTCATGTGGAACTGTCCTCTTAAATGTGTGAAACAATGGTATTATTGTGCATACTTAACACCAAAGATGGATTATACCGTATGTTTGGCCAAATTCTCATTCTCCACCACTAGGATGCACGTGCAGTTTGATGATCAAGAGGACTTTATAAGGGTTGAAATGGGATTCGAGTTAAGGGTTTAGGAAGGGATTAACATTCTAGAAGTGAGGACCTAATTAGCCTTGCTAGGAAGCTATCACATCCACCGTAATTTATACACAACCCTCAGAATCACACACCCGACATAATAACTAAGATGATAACTTGAGTGATCTAAATGCCAAATAAACCCTCCATGCCCAGAGTTTGTCCTTTTCCTCTTCTTTTTTCTTTTTCCCCCCCCTTTTTTTTTGTTTTCTAAAGACACATGGCATGGAGGTTTGCATCCAATTAACTCATTCTCAATGTTCACATGGACGCAAGCTAATCACCACTCTTTATTCTCTCCTTATTTATATAACACACCAAATATGCACTCCCTGATATTGTTTCCCGACCCTATTGTCATGGCGATACTCATTAGTCTTGTCTTAGGTAGTGTCAATATTCAAGGCCAAAGGCTAATAGAGTGGCTCACGACAAGAATAGTGATAATTTAGGCTCAAAAGTTACCGCGAAGGATACAACTATATATACATGGGGAGGCTTTTTGGCTAATGTGGTTATAAACATGCACAAGGAATGCCTCTTAATACCTCTTTCCTCTCATCATCATGCAAATGCAATATGTGGTTTCAAAGAGAGAGTTAGAGGAAAATCTAGAGAGTGACAACTTTTAATGAGCCTCTTATGAAAGGAAATAAATGACCCCAAGTTATAAAGTGGTCCAATTAGGCTAAAAACTTTATGGGTCCACCTATCATGCCTACTATCATCTATTAACTCAAACTACGCATGTATTGCTAAGAATTTGGGCCTCATGTCCATCATATACACCATAATTGTGTGATATTTGAATTCAAGGCAAAAAGAGATCATTGCCAACAAAAATCACACATTTTCCCCCCAAAATTCTCTATTTAGAAGAAAAATAGAAAATCTTTTTGGGATTTTAAAAATAAATTCTTTTTTCCTCTTTTTCAAAAATCATAGAGGAAGGCCTCCTTACCCCAACATTTAAAGTGCACAGTGTCCTTATTGTGGGCATAAGAGCCCTAAAAAGGGAAAGAAAAGAAAAGGAAAAGGAAAAAGTTTGTATATAGGATCATGCCTAAAGTCCTCAAGGAGTAAATATGCTAAAACTTTTGCTTACTAGTCCTCCTAGTGCTCAAAGTTTCATACTTCAATTTTTGTTCTTCATTAACAAAGACTAAACCTCTAGTAATAGGTAGTAGAATTAAAGGGTAGGCATCATTTGTACCTTTGGTTTGTGAAGGTGCATTGGAGGAGAAAGTCCTTGAAGACTTCTTGGGTAGAGATAGAGTTTAGAAGGACTCACCAATGCTCTTTTTCCCCATGGTTGATGTTTGTATGCAAATCAAGCTTCCCTTGCTTCTAGTGGCCTTTTAAAGTATAGAAATGGAGGTTAGGATTTTAGAGAGAGAAAATGAGTGGTTAGGGTAGGGATGAGGATGAATTTGAGGGGGATTTGGTGGAAAATGAAGGATTATGAGTGGAATTTGACAAATTGGGGAGTAAAGTGAAGGTTTTGGGGAGGATTTGAGCGTAGAGTGAGAGGGGAAGTGAGTGGTAATGAGAGAGGAAGCCGTGGAGAGAGAGAAAGAGTGGATGAAGAAGAAGGAGAAACAAAGAAGAAAAGGGGATTTCTCGGGCTTGAGGGCTGTTAGAGGGGGCAAGGGCGTGCTGTGTGGCATGGGACCCCCATGCCAAATCTCTAGTCAACATGCTAGAATTCCTATTCTGGCACACTCATGCCACCTAGCAAGGGGGCACCATTCTAAATCACTATGAAGGCTTTTCTTTTGATCTTTGCGTAGCAAGAGGTGCCCCTTCAAAAGGGTGCCATCTTTTTGCGCAAAAATTTTCAACCTCTTACCCTTTCTTTTTTTTGATTTTTTTCCCTTCTTTTGCTTACCTCATCTTGTTTTTAATTTTTTTTCAAGACATTTTTGAACTTGTCACTCACTCTCTTCTTTTCTCTAATGGTCACTCTTTTTCTTTTTCTTTTTTGGCATTACTATTCTCATTTTGTCATGCTTTTTGTTATTCTTTTTGCAAAACACACACTCAAACATATTTACAGTATGTACTAATATGCAAAGAGTTGAGACCGTAGCTATTCAAATGAAGGAGGTTCATAAAGGAGAAGACATTCTATATCTCCTCACTTGACATCCCTAAAATTGGTTGAACCTATCCTATTAACTTTGAATGCATGGTTTTTAGTGGGGTCCTTGATTTCAATTGCCTCATGAGAGAACACTTTCACCCTAATATAGGGACAGGCCCACCTGGGCCTATGTTTTCCCATGAAGACATGAAGTTTTGAGTCATACAGGAGGACTTTGCCTAGAAGAAAATTCTTTTCTATTGATGTGCTTATCATGAAAGACCTTGGCTATGCACTTGCTCAACCAGGTGTTGTCATGGGCCTTTCTCCTAATATCTTCAAGCTCATTTAAACTCAATTTTCTTTCCTCTCTAGTGGCATTTTAATCAAAGTTGAGGGTCTAATTACCCACCAAACTTGATGCTTAAGCTCAACGGGTACGTGGCACGGACACCCATAGACCACCCTTTAAGGTGACATGCGTAGGGCTGTCTTAAAGGTAGTGTGGCAGGCCCATAGCACGTCTATGAAGTTATTTGCCCAATCCTTCCTATTCCTATTTATGGTCTTTTCAAGGATTTGTTTGATTTATCTATTGAACACTTGTAATTGACTGTTGGTTTGAGGATGGTAAGGGGTTGCGAGGCGATGAATGATGGAGTAGCTTAGTGGTGCGTCAAAGGACCTATTGCTAAAATGGCTCCCTTAATCACTTATGATTGCTCCGGGATCCCGTACCAGGCAAGAATATTTTCCCGTAGAACCCTTATAACCACCCTGGACTCGTTTACCCTTATGGGATTGCTTACACCCATTTACACACATAATCCACTGATGTGGATTTTAGTAATTTCAAAAATCCACTGTAGCAAAGTGAGTATTCTAGGGTCATGTCCCGCGGAGAACAAAAGTGACTTTTACTTTTCTCAACTAGTTAAGAGAATTACTGAGAAGGTTAGCAACAATAACAATAACAAAGAAAACAAAATGGGAATAAGAGAGAAAGTGTTAATCAATACGCAAAGAGAGATACTAGGATTTTGACTTCACCAAAACTCTTAATAGTGACTTACAATATTCAATTGGGGTTTAATTAGTCTCTTGAAAACTCTTAAGCTATAAGCTTAAGACAAATAGATTAGAAAAATGAATTATAGTTACTAATGAACAAACTCAGCTAGTAGTTTCTATGAATTATTAAATATGGACATAATTCACCTAATTTCCCGTCTTGTCTAATCAATCAACAACCAAAATTTTAAATGTGATTGCATAATCATTATATTGACCAATAAGGTCTAATATGAATAAATGTGATAGCAAGTTAATCACTTGTAAAACAACATGTATAAGCAATCAAAATAAACTGCATAATAAATTAAAAGTAACCCAAAATTATGCAATATAAGGAGATGATAATAATAACCCTAAATCAAATTAGAAAAATCAACAAAGTGAGACAATGATCCATCTAAGTCCTAGATAAACAAACTAGCTGATCATATGTAGAGTAAACACCATTGAAATTAAACTAGTCATGTTTCAGCTAATGGTATATTTCAATCACTATAACCAAACTTTGATATTTATCTTACAAGATACTAGTAAAATATCAAAATCTCTAATTACGCTCATAAAGGAGATGAAAGAGAAAAGAAAAATAGCAAAAATGGCTTGTTTTCTACTAATTCTCCCAACCAAATAGTTTTATCTATCACAAGTTCTCTCTAATTGATGACAATGGGCAGAAAAGAAGAGTGAAATGAAGATTATTGATGAATGATTCATTCGTCTCTCTAGCTACTGCTTTTAAATCTCTATTTATAATCAACTTCACCCCCTTTACCTCCACTTTTTATGGTGAATATCCATTAATCACCAAAGAATTTGTATAATTATGTGGTTGATTGAGTTTGGCAAGATAACTTCACCTATTTGGGAAAGCTGATATCATGCTGGGCCACTTGAACGCTGAGGAGGGAGAATGAAATGCTATGCTGCTAATTTTGGGAGCACATGTAAATAATAGGCCAGGCCCATGTAGCAGCAAAGAAGGGGGAATGCAGAGCGAGCAAGTTGCGACTGGGTATTGGGCTGCTACTACTATTGGAAGAAAATAGGCACCATTTCAGCTGCTTCGAGCTGACAGAGAAATGAAGAGAGTGGAGGTAACTGTTCGCTCAAGCACATAGACCCACATAGGACGGGAAGCTAACTCTACTATTGGGCACGTAGAGCTTCATCAGACTGGGTCAAGCACGGTGGGCCACGAATTGGGCTGTGGAAACAGGCCCAACTCTAGTAGATTGAGAAGGCAAAAGCAGCTAATAAGCCTCTGCTTTGATGGGTGATACTCGGCAGCACGGGCTGAGTCCCATTTGTGGACAGATGCACTAGTCTGGCTTTTGCAAAATAAATTTTAGGTTGCTCCATCTTTTACTGAATCAAATTTATGCTGGATCTTGTATCAAGCTTTGCATCTTTTGAGGACATAAAATATGCAGTATTTTACTTGGAATACACCTTAAAGACTCAAAAGAGGTATAAAATAGAGAAAAATTTCTCATAAAAAAATATGAGTTATCATCCACACACATTAGAACATAGGCATTCCCAAATGAATTTGGGAACGCTCCCATAAATGCAATTCCCCATACATCAAATATGTTAACAGCAATGATAGTGGTAAGTGGCATCATGTATTTTGTACCTATTTTGCCAAATTGTTGGCAATATAAACACCTTTTACAATATTCATGGGCATCTCTAAAGACAATCAGCCAATAATATCTACTTTGGAGAATCTCCATTGCTGTTTTTCCTTAACTTAAAATGCCCTCAGGTTGGCTTTAGTCGTAATAGCATTTGAGAAAGCAGGGATCATCCCACAAAAAAAAAAAGGAACCATTGAAAGAAAATGTGCCCTATCATCCTCGTTCCAACCCTTAGATTTTTCCCCAGTCACCAAGTTGTTCATCAAGGAAACGATCACAAATAGGAAACTCACATGCATTGCGAATCACACTCCTTCCTATCCTTAATCTCATAGTTGAATTTTTAGAGTAGCATAATCCATCTAATTAGCTTAGGGTTTTCCTATTTCCTTTGAACAAGGTGTTTCAAGATGGGCGTGGCCAATGAAAACAATAACATGAGATCCTACGAGGTAGGGCTGAGAATTTTCTAATCTAAAAACTACTACTAGAAACACCTTCTCAGTTATAATGTAATTAACTTGCACCTCATCCAAGGTATAACATGCATAGTAAATTACATGGCGTTTCTTATTATTCCTTTGTCTTAAAACTACCCCAGCTGCATTGCCGGATGCATCACACATAGGTTTAAATGATTCTCCCTAAAGGGGTTCACGCAAGATGGGAGTCATAGTCAATACCTCCTTAAGCATCGTAAATGCCAATGCATACTCCTTGGAGAATTAGAGTGGCATAGCCTTGGCTNNNNGTGAGGATTAAGGGCTTAGCAACTTTGCTAAAGTCCCTGATGAATCTCTGGTAGAAACTGACATGTCCAAGAAAAGATCGTATATCTTTCACACAAATGGGAGGGGGAGGTTCATAATTGACCACTTTAGCCTTATCTACCTCTATCCCCTTACTTGAAATAATATGGCCCAAGACTAGGGGTGAGCAGGACCAGGTACCTGATCAAAAGCGTGTCCTAAAATTTGGAACCGGTCTGAGATCTGGCTGGAACTAAGCCCTAGATTTTGGACTCGATCCCGGACTGGGTCTTATTTCAAGTACCTGATTCATAAGTATTATTTTTTTATTTTTTCTCATTTTTCTCTAAGAAAATTGGGAGAATGAGGGATTGAAGGAAGTTGAGAACTCATATTTTAAGTTAAAATCATAAAAACTAAATTATAAGTCGAAATCAAATATAAGATGAGCAGTGAAGAAGATTCATGTACTTTAAAATAAACTAAGAGAATCAAAGACAATGTTAATCGGAAACCCATAAATCAAGGTTACAAAACGGTTAAGAAGCCTAAATTTTTTTGTAATTCACTTGAAATAGAGAGATAGAGAGAAAAACTATCAAAAGAGATATTGGACGATGATACACTGTACTTTGGGAGTGTTGGATAATAATACTCCAAACTTTGAACTTAGATGTCGATGCACTATGTCATTAACATATTTATTGTTTATATACCAAGATAGAGTTTGGATGTATTTTTATCAATGTAATACAACAATTTCAAAGTTGGTTTGCAATTACATATGTCTAAAATTTAAGAATTTTTAAGTATATGCAATGCCATATGTTGAATGTGCACTTACATCACCAATTGAAAACACCTTCAAAATCATTCTTGGTATAAGCACAGTAAATATGCCCATAGTTTGCTACATGGATGTCTAAGTCCAAAGTTTGGAGTATTATTGTCCAATACCCCCAAGTACAGTATATTATCGTCCAATATCCCTCAAAATAATGTAAAAATACATACATGATAAGTAACTTGGCTCATTAGGATAAGAACCAAAGTTTTAAGGAAGAAATCCATGGCTATCAAATTACATAAAAAGCAAGTCGATGACAAATTGAAATCAAAAAATACGAAGGGTTAAACAAGGGTAGTTAAAAGGTGGGTCTCAATACAAAAGGATACATCACTTAAGGAATAAGGGTTTACTTTTTATATTTTTCATTAAAATTCTTCAAAATTTGAATGGGTGACAGGTATTGGATCTGGCTCCACGCCCAAAATTTCAGGATCCAGTAACGGACCCAGTTATAACTAGGTATCAAATTTTAGAACTGGTCTAACTGGGTCTAGATCCATACCCGCCGAGCCAAATGGGTTTTGGATTTAAGACTCGATACTCGATTTTTTTTCTCACCCCTACCCAAGACTATCCCCCTCTTGACCATGAAATGACACATCTCTTGATTAAGGGTCAATGCTTATCCTCACACCATCA